>JAKVIS010004954.1:0-13006 GCA_033119425.1 Bufotes viridis
CTTGTACGCCTGATATTCCTCCATATTTGTATCAATTTTTTCTTCTAAAGCTTTTACTAACCAGGCATCTACATCATAATTTGACCTAAAGACCGCAGACTGTTCTGCATAATTCGCAATAACAATATTCCGCGCTTTTTCCCTATTTTCTTTTGTATATTTTCTAGATAGTATTTCCCTTTTACGCTTTAAATTCTGCAGTTTTGATCACTTCTTCAAATGTTAATTCTCTCTTTTCCTCGGTTTTACTCTCATCTTCAGAAGCTGACATATCTAGCCCCATTTCTTTCAATACTTTTTCCTTTTCTTCTTGGCTACCTTCTCCTTGACTGGTACCCTCTTGCTCCGTTTCATTTTCTTTCCATTCTCTTTTCTTCTGTTTTCTTCTCCCTTTTCTTCTTTTGACAATCACGGGCTAAATGCCCACTTTCTTTACAAAAAAACACAGCCTAGGTTCTTTACATTCTCCGGGTCCATGACCCCCTCTTCCCACATAACGTACATAGTTCATTTTCACATGTATCCTTCTTGTGCCCATACATTTTACACCTTGTACAGAAAGCTGTCATCCCGTTGTAGAACAAATCACCGGTTGTTTTCCAATTTTAAATCTCGCATCTGGTGCACAATAATTCCCTTTTCCTATTTCTTTTAAACATACTTTAAATCTCCATTTTGAAGTCCAATAACCGAACTGATTATAAACTTTACCTAAAGGAACTACCAAATCGCAGGAATTTCTTAAAAAAACAATAATCTTCTCTTCATCAATATATGGCGAGTACATTTTTACAGTAATAATCTTTATATTACTTTGGAAGTGAGGAATGACTCTCACTCCCACTAACCTTAGATCCGATTTGACTTCTTCCCATTTCCATAGAAAGCTTGAACACAGCTCATCACTTTGCAGCACAACGTCATAACTTCCTCTTTTGGGGTAGTCCATCAAAGCCAAAACATCGTCCTTTCCAATTTTCAGAACTTCTTCCAGCAAAACTCTTACAATAAAGGTAAGATCTTTCGTCTTCCGCTCTCCTTCCTCGATAATAACTCGAACTCCATTCCGCACACGAGCGTACTCCGGAACATACTCGGAATCCTTAGGTTCAGAAATCGTAACCTCCATTCCCTCTTCCATATTAGCGAAGAGGAACCTCAACCACTCAAAGAGCGGCTAGGTGATCGCTTCTCGTTGCCTGGGGACTAGGCCGGCTTGCCCAATAGCAGCAAAGGTTTGAATATCAGCTATAAACTAATATCCTCGCCAAAGGCCGAGCAGCCGGGTACCCCAGGCACCTCCTGACCAAGACTCTATGTATCCCTACACGAGATCTTAGCCAAAAGGCCGAGAAGCGATAACCTGAAAAGGGTTTGCCGCCCAGGCCCGCGTTCGCAACCGCAGAACACTTCTGAAGGCGACAGCCTACAGTACCCAGCCACATTCCCGGAGGATTCTCGCTGGACAGCGAAATCCGGGGAAAACGTGCGTCCCGCGCCCTACACTCAACCGTCCTGCACCTCTTCCGTTTCGCCAAAAATCTGCATAGACCCGCCCATCTGGCGCCCACGCCCACTTTAGGCCACGCCTCTTGCGCACACTTACGTACGTCCAAGTTGTTGTGCCGAAGGAGAAGGGTGAGTGAGTAGTCAGTAGGCAGTAGGAAGAGAGGAAGAAAGAAAAAAAAAAAAAAAAAAACATTGTCCATTGTGATGTCAGAGCCCATTGTTCAGTGTTCCGTCAGGGCCCCTTGTGATGTCATCCCGTGACCTGACCTCTGACCTCTCTTGACCTTTCCCGCCTATGACACGTGCAGTGTTCCGTCCATCCATTGTCCACACAAGGTTGGTCCAGCTGCTTGCTGCTGCTGATACATAGACAGTCTCTGGACTACTTTCTTGCCTCCAATTAATCCAGTTCAAAAGATCCACAAGAGGGAGACAAAGGCTTACTTACTTGCCTTACTTACTTACTTACTTACGCAGTGGAAAATCCAAATGGTAACATCCAGCCAGCCAGCTTGCTCCAAATGAGGCCATATCCAGGAACAACAGAGGGCTCCACCCATGTCCATGTGCATGCACAACCCCACAACAGGCCAATCAATCCCAAGGTGTGTGGAGGTCCAAACACTTCATTCAGCTGATAAGCAGCCAATTAATCCGTCCGTCATCAGTGTTAATTGGATTTGGGCTGTGAGGAGAATTGACTGGGCGGGCGGGTACTACTGACAGAACCGACACCTGCTGCTGCATTAGGAGATGGACAGATTAGATGCAGGTGAGTAAGCAACAAGCAAGCAAGCGGCAGCAGCACAGCACTGGGCAGGCAGAGGATGAGCTGAAGTGAAGCAGACTACTCCGCGTTTTCCAACACTTGCTGAAAGTCGGAAGGATTCCTGCAATCAATTTCATTCTGTCTTTTGATACTGGATTAGAAAGGGGTGCACCGGTCCTGGAGGTACTGCAATACCAGGTCAATGCGTGGAGTGGACAGAGCAAGCTCCTTTTCCATCTCCCTGTTCGAAAAATCCATTTAATATATGGTCCCCAGATAGGGGACGTATCAGATATTAAACTGATAAGAACAGATACTACACTGATCTTAGCCAAAAGGCCGAGCGATAACCTGAAAAGGGTTTGCCGCCCAGGCCCGCGTTCGCAACCGCAGAACACTTCTGAAGGCGACAGCCTACAGTACCCAGCCACATTCCAGGAGGATTCTCGCTGGACAGCGAAATCCGGGGAAAACGTGCGTCCGCGCCCTACACTCAACCGTCCTGCACCTCTTCCGTTTCGCCAAAAATCTGCATAGACCCGCCCATCTGGCGCCCACGCCCACTTTAGGCCACGCCTCTTGCGCACACTTACGTGCGTCCAAGTTGTTGTGCCGAAGGAGAAGGGTGAGTGAGTAGTCAGTAAGCAGTAGGAAGAGAGGAAGAAAGAAAAAAAAAAAAAAAAAACATTGTCCATTGTGATGTCAGAGCCCATTGTTCAGTGTTCCGTCAGGGCCCCTTGTGATGTCATCCCGTGACCTGACCTCTGACCTCTCTTGACCTTTCCCGCCTATGACACGTGCAGTGTTCCGTCCATCCATTGTCCACACAAGGTTGGTCCAGCTGCTTGCTGCTGCTGATACATAGACAGTCTCTGGACTACTTTCTTGCCTCCAATTAATCCAGTTCAAAAGATCCACAAGAGGGAGACAAAGGCTTGCACTTACTTACTTACTTACTTACTTACGCAGTGGAAAATCCAAATGGTAACATCCAGCCAGCCAGCTTGCTCCAAATGAGGCCATATCCAGGAACAACAGAGGGCTCCACCCATGTCCATGTGCATGCACAACCCCACAACAGGCCAATCAATCCCAAGGTGTGTGGAGGTCCAAACACTTCATTCAGCTGATAAGCAGCCAATTAATCCGTCCGTCATCAGTGTTAATTGGATTTGGGCTGTGAGGAGAATTGACTGGGCGGGCGGGTACTACTGACAGAACCGACACCTGCTGCTGCATTAGGAGATGGACAGATTAGATGCAGGTGAGTAAGCAACAAGCAAGCAAGCGGCAGCAGCACAGCACTGGGCAGGCAGAGGATGAGCTGAAGTGAAGCAGACTACTCCGCGTTTTCCAACACTTGCTGAAAGTCGGAAGGATTCCTGCAATCAATTTCATTCTGTCTTTTGATACTGGATTAGAAAGGGGTGCACCGGTCCTGGAGGTACTGCAATACCAGGTCAATGCGTGGAGTGGACAGAGCAAGCTCCTTTTCCATCTCCCTGTTCGAAAAATCCATTTAATATATGGTCCCCAGATAGGGGACGTATCAGATATTAAACTGATAAGAACAGATTTTTTTTTTAGTTGGCACGTCAGAAGACGCGGTCATTATTATATGGACAAACAAATGTCCTGCGTCTCATCATC
This sequence comes from Bufotes viridis, assembly GCA_033119425.1. NCBI lineage: Eukaryota > Metazoa > Chordata > Amphibia > Anura > Bufonidae > Bufotes > Bufotes viridis. Next base: position 3,929 of record JAKVIS010004954.1, read on the forward strand.
CGTTTCAACTTTCTTTTTTAATTTTTATTCTTATTTTTACTTATTTTTCATTAAAAAGAAAACATATAAAGACAGACAAGACAAACAAACATTTAAGTCCCCATAAGACAAACATAACATAAATTTTCATTTCTTCACTATTTCCCATTTTTCTTCTTCTTCAACATCAGAAACCCATTTCAGAGTCTCTTTTTTCTTCCTTACTTTTCCTTTTACTGTTACCCATCTAACATCTTCTTCATCAGAACTCCATTTCATAGGACCAGAAACACAAACCAAAGACTCATTTTCTTCTCTCTGGATATTACTAACAACTTTTCCTTTCTCTTTTCTTAACTCTTTGTTTTCTTTCTTGAACACCTTCTCTTCATTAGTTTTCTTTTCCACTAAATCCATTACCATCACTTTTCCTTCTTTTTTCTCTTCAATATCAACTTTACTCACAAAATCTTCTTTCAAGGATATTTCAGAACCCGAAACTTTACCAATTTCTTTTTCCCAGTAACAGTAACCAAGTTTTCCATTAATACTAAGTCTTCCATTCAAATCCTTGTCTTCTTCTTTTACCCAGACTGAAAACCTTCTTTTTCCATTCCATATACCTTCTTTATTATAAAAAACCTTCTGGAACTTCACAAAATCAAAACAAGACTTTAGGTAACTCAATATCTCCTCGGTCTCAACAAAAGGATCCTCCATCGAGATAATCAGGTTCTTTTTCTTCTTGACCACTGATGACTGTAATATAAACAATTTTTTCTTCTCTTCTTCCAAGTCCATCCATCTGAAAAAAGCACTATTACATTCTTCCTCAGTCTTCAGTGTCACGTCAATGAATTTCTTCTGCCAATTTTCCTGCATACAATAGATTCCTTCTTTCTTGATTCCAAGCCATTCTTGACATAACTTCAAGACAAATGTATCCAAGGATACTCCACAGACAGCTTCTTTCGGAATCACTCTCAAGCAATTTTTCTTCTTTGCCAAATCCATCTTGCTGGAACAAAAATCAATCCTTCCCACAATATCAGTGGGACTGCCCACCGCAGCTATGTGCAATGGCAGTGTGATCGCTTCCCGTTGCCCCGGGACTAAGCCGTCCCCCCAATAGCAGCACCAGTTCCGACAGCGGCTATAAACCGCTGCCTTCCCTGGAGGCCGAGGGTCCGGGTACCCGGGGCACCTCTGGCCAAGACCAAGGCAGCACTGTGAGGTACTACACTTGATCTTAGCCAAAAGGCCGAGAAGCGATAACCTGAAAAGGGTTTGCCGCCCAGGCCCGCGTTCGCAACCGCAGAACACTTCTGAAGGCGACAGCCTACAGTACCCAGCCACATTCCAGGAGGATTCTCGCTGGACAGCGAAATCCGGGGAAAACGTGCGTCCCGCGCCCTACACTCAACCGTCCTGCACCTCTTCCGTTTCGCCAAAAATCTGCATAGACCCGCCCATCTGGCGCCCACGCCCACTTTAGGCCACGCCTCTTGCGCACACTTACGTACGTCCAAGTTGTTGTGCCGAAGGAGAAGGGTGAGTGAGTAGTCAGTAAGCAGTAGGAAGAGAGGAAGAAAGAAAAAAAAAAAAAAAAAACATTGTCCATTGTGATGTCAGAGCCCATTGTTCAGTGTTCCGTCAGGGCCCCTTGTGATGTCATCCCGTGACCTGACCTCTGACCTCTCTTGACCTTTCCCGCCTATGACACGTGCAGTGTTCCGTCCATCCATTGTCCACACAAGGTTGGTCCAGCTGCTTGCTGCTGCTGATACATAGACAGTCTCTGGACTACTTTCTTGCCTCCAATTAATCCAGTTCAAAAGATCCACAAGAGGGAGACAAAGGCTTACTTACTTACTTACTTACTTACTTACTTACTTACGCAGTGGAAAATCCAAATGGTAACATCCAGCCAGCCAGCTTGCTCCAAATGAGGCCATATCCAGGAACAACAGAGGGCTCCACCCATGTCCATGTGCATGCACAACCCCACAACAGGCCAATCAATCCCAAGGTGTGTGGAGGTCCAAACACTTCATTCAGCTGATAAGCAGCCAATTAATCCGTCCGTCATCAGTGTTAATTGGATTTGGGCTGTGAGGAGAATTGACTGGGCGGGCGGGTACTACTGACAGAACCGACACCTGCTGCTGCATTAGGAGATGGACAGATTAGATGCAGGTGAGTAAGCAACAAGCAAGCAGCGGCAGCAGCACAGCACTGGGCAGGCAGAGGATGAGCTGAAGTGAAGCAGACTACTCCGCGTTTTCCAACACTTGCTGAAAGTCGGAAGGATTCCTGCAATCAATTTCATTCTGTCTTTTGATACTGGATTAGAAAGGGGTGCACCGGTCCTGGAGGTACTGCAATACCAGGTCAATGCGTGGAGTGGACAGAGCAAGCTCCTTTTCCATCTCCCTGTTCGAAAAATCCATTTAATATATGGTCCCCAGATAGGGGACGTATCAGATATTAAACTGATAAGAACAGATTTTTTTTTATTGAAAGCCCAAAGTCGTGCTCTCTCACCCCGTGCAACAAAATCGTGCAGCGTGCCACACAAAAACGTGCACTGGGTTGCGGTCTATCATGAGCCCTCTCCGTAAGAAAAGGGCCCCCACAAGCCATTCCCTATCCCTCCGGGCCAGAAGGCACCTGCAAGGACGGGGACAAGTGGCAACCCTCAGCCGAAGCCAAGAGTGCGCCGTCTATGCTCCGGCTTTCGCCTAGGCTGCCACCCAGGGCGTCAGCCAGGAGCTTAACAAAGGTCTGGACTCTCCCGGAGGGAGAGTCCACGAGGTTGGCAGGGGGTGAGGAACCAATATGGCACACACACCCCCTAGACCTCAGGAGGGGTACCCATAAGAGGCGCCGCAACCCGAAAAGCCCAGTGACAAACAAGCGTGGAAAAGTGCACACAGTGACATACAAAAATAAATAAGTGAATGTGTGCCTTACGGCCCGGACATTCGACCGGAATTAAAAAATTCCTCGTATCTTCAGGGCCGAAGCCGAGCAGATAGAAGTGTGTGCTAAAATGTGAGAAAGAAAGTGCTGTGCAAATGTGCCGTCACTCAATTGGGATCCCATCCCCAGTGAGTTAGGGCACCCCAGAGTCACTACTCCTGGGGCACTGTGCACTTTGGGCTTTCAACACAACTCAGCCTCAAGGCTTCGATCCGGCCGTCCCTTCGTCACCTAACATGGGTACCTTTAAACCCATGCCGTACACGCTAGAGACAGCCGTGTGGTTCACTGCCCTTCTCCGTGCATGGTTCGGCCTGTCGCGGCCCTACTACATGCTGGAGTTCAGTCCAGGAGCAAGCTCGACTGGACTGATAAGAACAGATACTACACTTGATCTTAGCCAAAAGGCCGAGCGATAACCTGAAAGGGTTTGCCGCCCAGGCCCGCGTTCGCAACCGCAGAACACTTCTGAAGGCGACAGCCTACAGTACCCAGCCACATTCAGGAGGATTCTCGCTGGACAGCGAAATCCGGGGAAAACGTGCGTCCGCGCCCTACACTCAACCGTCCTGCACCTCTTCCGTTTCGCCAAAAATCTGCATAGACCCGCCCATCTGGCGCCCACGCCCACTTTAGGCCACGCCTCTTGCGCACACTACGTGCGTCCAAGTTGTTGTGCCGAAGGAGAAGGGTGAGTGAGTAGTCAGTAAGCAGTAGGAAGAGAGGAAGAAAGAAAAAAAAAAAAAAAAACATTGTCCATTGTGATGTCAGAGCCCATTGTTCAGTGTTCCGTCAGGGCCCCTTGTGATGTCATCCCGTGACCTGACCTCTGACCTCTCTTGACCTTTCCCGCCTATGACACGTGCAGTGTTCCGTCCATCCATTGTCCACACAAGGTTGGTCCAGCTGCTTGCTGCTGCTGATACATAGACAGTCTCTGGACTACTTTCTTGCCTCAATTAATCCAGTTCAAAAGATCCACAAGAGGGAGACAAAGGCTTACTTACTTGCCTTACTTACTTACTTACTTACGCAGTGGAAAATCCAAATGGTAACATCCAGCCAGCCAGCTTGCTCCAAATGAGGCCATATCCAGGAACAACAGAGGGCTCCACCCATGTCCATGTGCATGCACAACCCCACAACAGGCCAATCAATCCCAAGGTGTGTGGAGGTCCAAACACTTCATTCAGCTGATAAGCAGCCAATTAATCCGTCCGTCATCAGTGTTAATTGGATTTGGGCTGTGAGGAGAATTGACTGGGCGGGCGGGTACTACTGACAGAACCGACACCTGCTGCTGCATTGGGAGATGGACAGATTAGATGCAGGTGAGTAAGCAACAAGCAAGCAAGCGGCAGCAGCACAGCACTGGGCAGGCAGAGGATGAGCTGAAGTGAAGCAGACTACTCCGCGTTTTCCAACACTTGCTGAAAGTCGGAAGGATTCCTGCAATCAATTTCATTCTGTCTTTTGATACTGGATTAGAAAGGGGTGCACCGGTCCTGGAGGTACTGCAATACCAGGTCAATGCGTGGAGTGGACAGAGCAAGCTCCTTTTCCATCTCCCTGTTCGAAAAATCCATTTAATATATGGTCCCCAGATAGGGGACGTATCAGATATTAAACTGATAAGAACAGATACTACACTGATCTTAGCCAAAAGGCCGAGCGATAACCTGAAAAGGGTTTGCCGCCCAGGCCCGCGTTCGCAACCGCAGAACACTTCTGAAGCGACAGCCTACAGTACCCAGCCACATTCAGGAGGATTCTCGCTGGACAGCGAAATCCGGGGAAAACGTGCGTCCGCGCCCTACACTCAACCGTCCTGCACCTCTTCCGTTTCGCCAAAAATCTGCATAGACCCGCCCATCTGGCGCCCACGCCCACTTTAGGCCACGCCTCTTGCGCACACTTACGTGCGTCCAAGTTGTTGTGCCGAAGGAGAAGGGTGAGTGAGTAGTCAGTAAGCAGTAGGAAGAGAGGAAGAAAGAAAAAAAAAAAAAAAAAACATTGTCCATTGTGATGTCAGAGCCCATTGTTCAGTGTTCCGTCAGGGCCCTTGTGATGTCATCCCGTGACCTGACCTCTGACCTCTCTTGACCTTTCCCGCCTATGACACGTGCAGTGTTCCGTCCATCCATTGTCCACACAAGGTTGGTCCAGCTGCTTGCTGCTGCTGATACATAGACAGTCTCTGGACTACTTTCTTGCCTCCAATTAATCCAGTTCAAAAGATCCACAAGAGGAGACAAAGGCTTGCACTTACTTGCCTTACTTACTTACTTACGCAGTGGAAAATCCAAATGGTAACATCCAGCCAGCCAGCTTGCTCCAAATGAGGCCATATCCAGGAACAACAGAGGGCTCCACCCATGTCCATGTGCATGCACAACCCCACAACAGGCCAATCAATCCCAAGGTGTGTGGAGGTCCAAACACTTCATTCAGCTGATAAGCAGCCAATTAATCCGTCCGTCATCAGTGTTAATTGGATTTGGGCTGTGAGGAGAATTGACTGGGCGGGCGGGTACTACTGACAGAACCGACACCTGCTGCTGCATTAGGAGATGGACAGATTAGATGCAGGTGAGTAAGCAACAAGCAAGCAAGCGGCAGCAGCACAGCACTGGGCAGGCAGAGGATGAGCTGAAGTGAAGCAGACTACTCCGCGTTTTCCAACACTTGCTGAAAGTCGGAAGGATTCCTGCAATCAATTTCATTCTGTCTTTTGATACTGGATTAGAAAGGGGTGCACCGGTCCTGGAGGTACTGCAATACCAGGTCAATGCGTGGAGTGGACAGAGCAAGCTCCTTTTCCATCTCCCTGTTCGAAAAATCCATTTAATATATGGTCCCCAGATAGGGGACGTATCAGATATTAAACTGATAAGAACAGATACTACACTTGATCTTAGCCAAAAGGCCGAGAAGCGATAACCTGAAAAGGGTTTGCCGCCCAGGCCCGCGTTCGCAACCGCAGAACACTTCTGAAGGCGACAGCCTACAGTACCCAGCCACATTCCAGGAGGATTCTCGCTGGACAGCGAAATCCGGGAAAACGTGCGTCCGCGCCCTACACTCAACCGTCCTGCACCTCTTCCGTTTCGCCAAAAATCTGCATAGACCCGCCCATCTGGCGCCCACGCCCACTTTAGGCCACGCCTCTTGCGCACACTACGTGCGTCCAAGTTGTTGTGCCGAAGGAGAAGGGTGAGTGAGTAGTCAGTAAGCAGTAGGAAGAGAGGAAGAAAGAAAAAAAAAAAAAAAAACATTGTCCATTGTGATGTCAGAGCCCATTGTTCAGTGTTCCGTCAGGGCCCCTTGTGATGTCATCCCGTGACCTGACCTCTGACCTCTCTTGACCTTTCCCGCCTATGACACGTGCAGTGTTCCGTCCATCCATTGTCCACACAAGGTTGGTCCAGCTGCTTGCTGCTGCTGATACATAGACAGTCTCTGGACTACTTTCTTGCCTCCAATTAATCCAGTTCAAAAGATCCACAAGAGGGAGACAAAGGCTTACTTGCACTTACTTACTTACTTACTTACTTACGCAGTGGAAAATCCAAATGGTAACATCCAGCCAGCCAGCTTGCTCCAAATGAGGCCATATCCAGGAACAACAGAGGGCTCCACCCATGTCCATGTGCATGCACAACCCCACAACAGGCCAATCAATCCCAAGGTGTGTGGAGGTCCAAACACTTCATTCAGCTGATAAGCAGCCAATTAATCCGTCCGTCATCAGTGTTAGTGGATTTGGGCTGTGAGGAGAATTGACTGGGCGGGCGGGTACTACTGACAGAACCGACACCTGCTGCTGCATTAGGAGATGGACAGATTAGATGCAGGTGAGTAAGCAACAAGCAAGCAAGCGGCAGCAGCACAGCACTGGGCAGGCAGAGGATGAGCTGAAGTGAAGCAGACTACTCCGCGTTTTCCAACACTTGCTGAAAGTCGGAAGGATTCCTGCAATCAATTTCATTCTGTCTTTTGATACTGGATTAGAAAGGGGTGCACCGGTCCTGGAGGTACTGCAATACCAGGTCAATGCGTGGAGTGGACAGAGCAAGCTCCTTTTCCATCTCCCTGTTCGAAAAATCCATTTAATATATGGTCCCCAGATAGGGGACGTATCAGATATTAAACTGATAAGAACAGATTTTTTTTTTTTTTTTTGAGTTGGTTATCCCCTTTCAGGGACGTCAACATTTTTATTAAAACATATTAACATACATACATAAATAAAAAACTTTTTTACTTTTCACATTTACAAAGCTCTAAATCATCTTAAACCCTTTTTCCACGCATAGTATGACATTCTCAACAGCCTATACCTGTCTAACTCCATATCATACGTGATTACCGGAGGAAACCCCTTCTGATCGAATGGATGTACCTCATACCTCCTGAAGAAATCCTCCCTATCCGTCGCGACATGTCTTTTGACTGCCCCAAACAGTTTAGGTAGATTAGCCCCAGCTTTTACTGCTTCATCCATTTCTTCCGCTAGTTTTTCTGCATGCTCCCTTTCTAACTCAGCTTCAGTTTTTTTAACTTCCTTTTTGGATTCTTTCACTGATCTCTTAATTTCTACCTCATCTGTCTTATCCTCCTCATTTTTTGCAGATCCCTTCCTTTTCTGTCTCACTCTTTTCCCTCTAACTTCCACAGATTTTTTCTCTTTCTTTTTCGGACAGTCAGAATATAAGTGACCTATTTCACCACATAAGTTACACTTTCTTTCATTTTTACACTCTTTGGATAAATGACCATCTTCTTCACATTTGGAACACCAAACAAAAGTACAATCATCTCTCCTATGCCCGTATCTTTTGCATTTTCTACAAAAGTCCGTCATTCCACTGAAGAAAAGATCTCCGTTAACTGCACCAATTTTAAAACGTCCCGGTGGAAACATAATATCCCCCACAGAGTCCTCTTTGAACCACACAATAAATCTCCATTTTGTAGTCCATAGTCCGTACTTATTGTAGACTTTCCCCACAAGATTAACTTTTTCACAGTACCTTTCCAGGAACGCACAAATGTCCTCCTCAGGAACGTAAGGGCTATACATTTGTACAGTCACCATCCTCTCTTTCCTCGGATAATGGGGAATAACTCTCACCCCACTCAAAACCGGATTCGTTGCAGACTGCTCCAATTTCTTCAGGGCAGTATAGCATATCTCTTCCGAAATGAAGATCACATCGAACACTCCTCTCCTCGGGAACTCCAACATAGACAGGACCAACTCCTTTCGGGCGCCGATCAGTCTAAACAGGATCTCCTCGACCAGGAAGGCAAGTCCTTTCTCCTTCTTTAGTGCATCTTCCAGCACAAAGCGGATGCCGTTCTTGATTTTCTCATAGGCAGGGACGTCACTCCGGACAGCAGCCTGGACCTCCATCTCCGCCATCGATAAACCGGACACCACGAGAACTGAAATGCCCTTCACCCACTACAGACGCAGCAGGCAGGTAGGTGATCGCTCCTCGTTGCCCAGGGACTAAGCCGCTCCCCAATAGCAGCAAGGAGGCAGGACCGCACTTATTCAGCGCAGCCCACCTCCAAGGCAGAGGAGACGGGTACCCCAGGCACCTCCCAGCCAAGACCAAGCGTATCTCTACACTCGATCTTAGCCAAAAGGCCGAGAAGCGATAACCTGAAAAGGGTTTGCCGCCCAGGCCCGCGTTCGCAACCGCAGAACACTTCTGAAGGCGACAGCCTACAGTACCCAGCCACATTCCAGGAGGATTCTCGCTGGACAGCGAAATCCGGGGAAAACGTGCGTCCCGCGCCCTACACTCAACCGTCCTGCACCTCTTCCGTTTCGCCAAAAATCTGCATAGACCCGCCCATCTGGCGCCCACGCCCACTTTAGGCCACGCCTCTTGCGCACACTTACGTACGTCCAAGTTGTTGTGCCGAAGGAGAAGGGTGAGTGAGTGAGTAGTCAGTAAGCAGTAGGAAGAGAGGAAGAAAGAAAGAAAAAAAAAAAAAACATTGTCCATTGTGATGTCAGAGCCCATTGTTCAGTGTTCCGTCAGGGCCCCTTGTGATGTCATCCCGTGACCTGACCTCTGACCTCTCTTGACCTTTCCCGCCTAT
>JAKVIS010004955.1:0-12936 GCA_033119425.1 Bufotes viridis
CACATAGCTGGTCAATGCAAACTCTACCTTTATTACAAAAAGTAAAAGCAATTTTACATCTTCAGAAGAGGGTGGTCCTCTCCTGAGGTCAAGGCATTATTTCATTGGTTAAAAAGGAAGAAAAGAGAAGAGAAGAAGAGATACCGCTCTAGCATCTGCGCACTGTGCACTACTTTGGAATGTAAACATAATATAAACATCTAAGTGTCCCCCATCTTATAATGGCGGTTATCCTAAAAATAATACTGCATACGTCATATGTGACACTTCAAGGAGGTGCTTCTCTATAGGCAGTGAATAATATGTGTATATATATCATCAAGCTACCTGATTGGCTTATGCATCCTTTCACAGTGCACACATCTTCTTCAAAGCACCTGTGGGGAGATAGAAGACAAACACTGCCCCCCCTCTCCTCATAGCCTTGCATAGACAGAAAGCTGTAACAGCAAAGAGGGGAGGGGGGAGGCCTCCGAGATAAGAGAAGAAGAAGAAGAAGTTTCTTACAGCTTCAAAGAAAAGTTTAACCAGTTAGAGTCCAAAAGATACAAACATAGAATAAAATTCACACATCTCTAACACTAGTTTATCTTTCTCTTTGTGATTGTGGATTTTGGCAGAGGCAGGATTAGTGGGGAGGGATGGTTTGAGTAGAGAGGTCTGCTTCTTGATAGTGGCGGATCATGGGGCTTTGGGGGAAGGATAGAGGTTTTGTCGTGGGTAGCGATGCGTCTCTTACGATGAACAATGGGAGGGGTTTGGTTTTAAGGGGATTTTTGAATTTGCCTCGTTGACTATATTTCTGTAAGAAATTTGACCTGGAATGTACGGGGACTTGGGGATAAGCTAAAAAGACAGGCAATGTTTGACTTACGGTAGTTCAGAGACATTTACCAGCGGTTGTCTGTCTATTGGAAACCCATTTCACTGAAGAAACAAAGGAGCAGATTAATAGAGGATGAGTATTGCAGGCATTTCATTCAACTTACACCAGTTACTCTAGAGGAGTGATGGTGTTTATACATAAAAAGATTGATTTTGTCTGCGAGGCATCCTCTATTGATAAGTATGGGAGATATGTTTTCCTTTATGGGAAACTTGCTGGAAGACTATGTATTTTAGCTTATATATATATTCCTTTTTCCTTTTTCTTTTTAAGTACTCAATTGATTACTAACATTTATGGAACAACGTATGGACAGTCTTACTTTAGCGAATGGGAATTTTTATTGTGTTATTAATCCCAAGATAGACCGGACTTCTATGGGTGGAGATAGTCATATTGCTGTATCTAATCAGGAATCCCTGTTGGCACGATTCTGTCAGGAGTCGAGTTTTGTGGACTTCTGGGGTTTTCATGGACGGGGAGGAGAGCATATTGTTGTATATCCAAATCTGGGAACTGTATGTTTAGGATTGACCTGGCATTAATTAATGAAAAATATTTGAAACATATTAAATATATGTAATATGAAGCCAGGTCACTCTCGGACCATGTGCCAGTATATCTTGAGCTTTGTATGATATGGATGATAGGAAAGGTGTAGTGCCTCTCTTTAGATTAAATCCTTACTGGCTGTCCCTAATAGATAATAATGACTGGATGAAACAGGAGAGGATGTACTTCTGGGATGTTAATTTTAAATCTGCTAAAATCCAACTGGTGTGCGATGCGTTTAAGGCTTTTGTGAGGGGTCTACTTGTCAGCAATATTACCAATTTAAAAAGGGGGTATGGGAAGAAAGAGAGGGCCTTAAAGGCAGCTGCGCTATGAGGGACTTAATGGTGACATAAGTGACCCAAATACACTTATAGACTAGGAAAATATGCTACATGAATTTTCAAAAGACGCAGTAAGGTTCATTATATTAAAAAGAAAAAACGGCTTATTAAAAATGAACCAAGAGATCATGCAGCTTTTTGATAAAGTGAGACCATATAAGGATCATCCGGATATCATACGAATCTCGGATTCAATTAGAAAAAGGATAAGAACTAAAGAGGAAGAAATCATAAAGAGAAAGCAAAAGAAATTTTATAGTGATCATACAGCAACTCCAAGGAGTGAAAATGAGGTCCAAAATACCAGTATGGAAATAGAGTATAACACTATAGACAACACACTATGTAGTTGGAGTTTTTGCAATGACAGTGAGTGTCCTCTGAACCTTAACCCTGAGAACAACTTCTCCACGTATGAAGATGCGTCATCTAGGGAGGATTCAGAAATTTCTGATAGACATCATATTCCACTGTCACCTGAAATAACAATAATAAAAAAGGCCCATCTCTGAGTTTAAATAACAGATATCAAACCTTGGAGGGTTTTTTGGAAGACGACATCAGCGAACACCCTCAACCATTTGAAAGTAATGGGGAACCAATTATCACCATTGGTGAACAGATAACCCCGCCACAACAGCATCAAACTTCCCCCACTGGAGGAGAAAATACGGGGAATAGTTACAGCAAAACACTTCAACATAATATAATAAAATCCAAAATAGGAACATCTACAAAAGAATCCAACCACCGAAAATAAAAAGTAAAATGACAAAAAAGACGATTAATAAGGATTTTTTCACGAGAAAAAAAGAAGAAAAAGAGGAAAGAGAGGCTCTAAAATAACAAAAAAGACCCACATAAAAATAAAAAAACAAACAAAAGGGGAGGGAATATTTAATTTAAGTAACTATGTCCTTACCGCGGAAGAAATTGCACTTTTAGAAAAGGGCTTAAAGTTTGCCCCTACAGCAAAATTTTGCCCCTTTGATGCGTTCATTGGGATGAAAAAATTCCTTCACAAGCTAGCTTTAAAAAAACATTTCATGAAAAAAGGGGATATTAATCCCAAAAAAGGGCCAATTATGACATCAGTAAGAAGGAAAATGAAAATATAAATAATAGTAAGGTGATTCAACATACAGCATTGAAACAAAAATCTAATTTTGATCCCCTAAATGAATACTCAGATGCCTTTAGAGCCTTCCAAACCCTGGTCAGCAGAGACCTTAGGAAAATCAATCCTAACAGAAAGAAAGGCCCACAAAATCTATCGTGGAAAGAAAAAAACACAATAAAAAAAATACAAAAAAACAACAATATCGTTGTAAGACCAGCCGATAAGGGGGGAGGCGTGGTAATTCTGGACCAAGAAAAGTATCATCAGGAGTCACTGAGACTTCTCAGTGACAAAAACCTATATAAAATTAATTACGGACCCCACAGAAACCTATAAGAAGAAAGTGAATTCCCTGATCAATAAGGGTAAAAACAAAGGGATACTTACTGACCCTAGAGGAAGCCCTGTTCATTAAAAACAATAATCCACAAATCCCTATTTTCTACTACCTGCCTAAGATCCATAAAGATAAATTAAACCTCCCAGGCAGGCCTATCATATCAGGTATTGATGGCCTGACATCCAATCTCTCCAAATATGTGGACATGCACTTACAAGACAGAATCTGCCCGCCTATATTAAAGATACTACTCACGTCCTAACTCTCCTTAAAGAAATCCAATGGCAAGATGATTACATCCTGGGTACTCTGGACGTCACATCCCTGTACACAGTAATTGAAAATGAAAAAGGGAGGAGAGCCACGGAACATTTCCTACAAAAAGGGGGAAAACTACTAGAGGAACAAATTACTTTATAGGTGATTGCATTAGCTTCATTTTAACACATAATTATTTTAAATATGATGATGTTTTTTATCTCCAAACTTGGGGTACCGCAATGGGGACCAGGTTCACACTGAGTTTCGCCAAACTATATATGGGGATGTGGGAGGAGTCTGTCCTACAGTCCCTTGGCGGAGCAAGTGAGAACCTGGTCCTCTGGAAGCGTTTTATAGATGATGTTTTTTGTATTTGGAGTGGTGATGAACCATCACTAAAAATGTTTTTAGATAATTTAAATAAAAATGAATTTTATCTAAATTTCACGCCAAATTATAGCAAAACACAAATAAACTTTTTGGATCTCATCATCTTCATAGATAATAGACAAATCAACACCAGAACCTTTCATAAACCGACTGACATTAATAGTTTTATTCCTATAAATAGCTGTTATTTGCCCTCCTGGTTAACAGGGATCCCACGCAGCCAATACATTAGAGCCCGCAGAAATTGCACCGAAGAGGCCCATTTTGAAGAGGAATTAGGACTTCTGAACAAAAACTTCCAGGAGAAAGGGTACAATATCACTCATTTGGAACCAATTATGGAATCAGTAAGCCAAATTCCGCGGGATTCCCTCTTAGTGAATAAAAACAAAAATAAAAACAAGAATGAAAACAAAATCTTTGATAATCAAGGGACCAATGAAACTGCTATTCCTATAATTACTAGATACAGTGAGGGTTCCCAGATGTTTAAAAAGATCATTAGAAGACACCGGGAGGTACTCAGACAGGACAAAATTATAGGAGAACAAATTCCAAAAAACCCTACTTTTACATTCGGGAAAGCTTCAAATCTGTCCAACTTAATTGCCCCTTCCGTAAAACCTTCCATGACTATCTTACATACATTCAAAGTTGGTTTCTTCCCCTGTAGGATGTGCAAAAACTGCCAGGCCATTAGACACCTGAACATAGGTCCAATTAAAGAAATAGGCACTGCCCCTTTAAGATATGACATAAAACAGTATATCACTTTGCACACAAATGGGATAATATACTTCATCATATGACCATGTAAGAAGTTGTATATTGGTCGTACCAAGCATACATTAAAAATCAGAATTCAGGAGCATAGAAACAATATACAGAAAAAATCTGAAGGACATCCCCTGTCGCAGCATTACAAGATACACCATGCGAGCAAATTCAAAGGATCTCTTTTTGGGGGCTTAGAAAAAGTGCCAAAAAATAAAAGGGGCGGGGACTATATTAAACAAATGTCCCGCTATGAAAGTAAGTGGATTTTCAAACTGAAAACTTTAGTCCCTAATGGCCTGAACCACGAAATCGAGCTATTTGCCTTTTAGACACACTAGCGCCACCCCGTCAGAAATAGTCCGCTGCCCTGAATAACCTGCATAGATTATGTTGTCATAGAAACATGAAGCAATTAATAGCAGGAGCAAAGGAAGGCACAATACTCCCTGACGAAGGAGCCCGCTCTGGCTCAGAAACGCATTGGAGGAAAGAAGTCCCTTCCAGGCTTCTGTACAGCTGTGATGTCACAGAGCTTCAAGGTTTCCAAGCAACATCTCTGCTCCCTCGCATGTGCACGCGCCGCTGGCCGGGCGCCGCCACGCTAGAAGGTAGAGCCACGGACTGCTATCTCCAATTGACAAGCAAGGACAGACTCCATCTGAGGATGAACTTCATCTAGGACGCTAGGTAACAACAGTTATTGCATTACCGTATGTTATTCAGTATACTGCGCACAGATTTAACCATATACGCATCAGTTAGCCGCACACTTACTAGTGAGAGGCTTTTTCTCCCTGCATTACCTTTGACTCTCTGGTTAGGACAGCAAACCAGTACAGGCAAATCAGCGGCGACCATTGATCTAGCTGAACTAGGCAGATTCAATATTGGCGTATATACGTGAGCGCGGATGTATAAATTGATTTAAATTATATGAATCAGTTCTCCAAGAATAAAACAGAGGAGAATATAAGGGCAATGCAGAATGCATGCCTGGGGTCAAGGTCTCAGTATTGTTTGCTGTGACATGTTTGCCGTGTATGCTGGTTGCTTGCCAGGGATACGTCCTCTAGCTGTGATGTATGAGAGTACTCAGCTTTAAAAATTTGTCTTGACAGTCCGTCTTTAAAGAGGTTGTCTGTGTTTTCTCTATTGATAACCTATCCTTAGGATAGGTCATTAATATTAGATCAGCGGGGGACTGACTCCCGACAGTCTTTCAAATCAGCTGTTTGAAGAGACTGCAGTGCTTGTACGAGAGCAGCCTTCTTTTCACTGTTAACTTGCTCACCGTCGCAAATCTTAGCCGTCCCATTAACTTCAAAGGGACTGCTCCTTCCTGTGTATAGGAAGAAGCCTTCCCACTGAAGTGAATGGGATGGCTGATATGTAATTACAACTGCTCACCGATGCAGTTGTGACAGCAAGCAAGTAAACCGTGAAGAGAATTCAGTGCTCGTACAAGCGCTGCTCTTCAAACAGGTGATTAGCGGGGCTGTCAAGAGATGGCATCCCGCTGATCTAATATTGAGGACTTATCCTATGGATCAATAGAAATAAAACCAACAACTCCTTTAAACTAGCTGTCAAATATGACATAAAAAAGCTCCCCACTTAGGAAAATGAGCCAGACAAGAGAGAGACTGTAAATGGCTATCATATAAAACTGCATTTCTCCTGCAGCAGAAACTGTAGGTGAAATGAGTAGATGAAGGTATACTGTCAAGTTTTTCACAAAGGTAGGGTCAATCTTAAACTGATTATTGCGACAGTGCAATACTTAATCTTGTCACCCTTCCTTCCCCTTATAGCTTATCTTGCAGTCTGAGCTCATTGCGGCTCCCAAATGATATATTCCAGGTAAAACAACTAGAAAATTACCTTTTATTTTGTTTTGGGTACAAAGTGTAGGATCGTGTATTCAAGCTCACGAAGACCATTTCATTACTCTAACTAGCTGTACAAGAAGTTGACAGAAAAAAAAAAACTTATAACCGTATGCTGGAAAACTATAATTGTCCTATTAAAACATGTAGTGTAAGAGACAAAAAGTAAACATTCAGAAAACAAAAGTAAAGTAAGATAGCACTTGTCCCAGTCATTCCTAGCTGTTGTCTTCAGCTTTGAATATATATCAGGTGAGAATGCTGCTAGCTGCATAATATTATATGCTGGACAGCAGGGTACTATTATTTGAGTATGTAGCAGCTTCTGTAGTTAAAGATTCAAAGAAAGGACTAGAGACGATACATTTCATTTTAATTATTTAAGTAGAATCTTCTCGTCCATTCTTCAATGTGAAAGCTAACAGCATTATGCTTGGACACTGCAAGAGTGATTATCTTGGCTTTTTGCTTACTTGCACTACAATTAGAGATGTGTGAATCGAAGCTGACAAAGTGGAATTTGTTACGAATTTCAGTAACAATTAGATTCACAACAAATGCGAATTTCCTTATGCTTCGTGGTAATGAATTGCAATTTTTCCTAAATGGCGGCTACAGATGTGAGGACATGAGGCAAGGAACTCTGGGAAGGCGGGATGACCCATAATGCCATACATGCAGCCAATCAGCAGCCAGCCAGCCCGGTGATGTCACAGCCCTATAAATTCGGTGGCCATCTTGGATTCAGACATTTTACAGCGTTCTGAGTGCAGGGACAGACATGAGAAGGTGCTAGGGACAGCAAAAGAAGAAATCTGGGGGGGGCGTGGCCTGCTGGCTCATGGCGCTGGCCGCATAGTTAGTGAGCTCCTGCTACAGCACTGTTAATCGGCTCATATCGGCTATCCAGCTAACCCTGTTCATGAGGAATCTCTCCGTTCCGCTCGAGACTGACATGGGGTGAGTAAAAAAGAGGCAACCTCCCACCAAGCTGACGGAATTCTTCCACAAACCGCCGTCGCAGAGCAGCAGCCCTAGAATGCCGCAGGCGCTATCTTGCGCGCCTTCATCTCCCGCCTCACTAGAAGAAGCTCCGGCGGCTCAGCTCTTGCCTGCCACAGAAGGATCTGCCACCATTACTGAAGGATCCCTACGATATATGCTAGAGGGCCTTCGCCGTTCTATAAAGAACGACTTTCACACCGTCCTTAAGGAGGTCCGCCATGAAATTGTTCAACTGGGAGAAAGAACTTCCCACCTGGAAAACAAGATGGCAGAACTGACGGCCTCTCACAACTCTCTTATCGATGCGCATGAAGCCCTAGAAGGAGAGGTGAGCAGGAAGCAGGATAAACTCAGCGACCTTGAGGATCTCAGTCGTCGCAATAATATCCGCATACGGGGGTGCCTGAGACGGTAGAACCCCCGGACCTGGCCACTAAACTGCAAGATCTCTTAAAAGCAGCGATTCCCGACCTGTCCGACATGGATCTCACCATAGACAGGATCCACCGGGTTCCCAAGGCAGCGGGCCTGGATGCCTCAATTCCACGTGATGTTATAGCCCGGCTGCATTTCTGTAAAGTGAAGGAGTCGTTTCTGCAGGTGCTCCGTAAAAATCCCCAACCCTCCGAAGAATTTGAAGGTTTGAAGATTTTTCCCGACCTGTCTGCAGGTACCCTAGCACGCCGCAAGGAATTCGCCGAAGTTGCTGGAATTTTGCGGGAGGTACAGATTCGCTACCGGTGGGGATTCCCTGTGAAACTGCTTATTTTTCACAAGGGGGCCATACATGTTTGTCATTCCCTACATGCTGCAATGCTGAAGGTAAAGTCATGGGGGTTACTTCCCTGCGATGCAACACCGGCCGACGAACTGCAATCCAAGATGGAGAAGATCCCTGTTGAATGGTCTGTCGCCTGAGGCTGGACTCTTATTATGCTAGTGCTGCAGGGTTCTCACGCTTCACATCTCCAGCTGCGGGTTTGATCCATCTCATAACGGGTGACCCCACTTGTTGCCGCATTTTTTGGCAACCTGTTTTTGTTTTATTGTTTTTCATTTTCTTTTTCATTTTCACTGTTCGCCTATGCAGGCGTTTCATTGAATGCTAAGGGGTTAAACTCTCCTTACAAAAGGAGACAACTGTGGAGAGATGCTGTTCAATCTCATTGTGATATACTGATGGTACAGGAGACGCATTTGTTGGAGGAAGATGTGCACAGATGTAAGCACCCCTCATTCCCTCATATCTTTTACTCCCCATCCTACAAAAAGAAAAAAGGGGGGGTGCTATTAGCGGTTGGTAAACATGTTACCTTTGCCTTGTCCTCCCAGTCCATAGACCCAAGGGGTCGGTTTGCTATCATAAATGGTACATTGGATAATGTTGCTATCACTTTAGCCACTGTATATGGGCCCAACGCCAATCAAATACCCTTTTTCAGAAAGTTTTTCAAAAAGTTGCATGATTTCGCTACGGGCTCTATTCTCTTGGGTGGCGATTTCAATATTCCTGTTTCTGTGCGACTCGACTGTGATAGGAGGTCTAGTAGGCGACGCCCAGAATTGTACTCGCTAATAACGGGAGGTGGAGAGTCCCAAGCCGTCATTTCTTTATGAAAAAGGTGGGCCAGTCCTTGAGCCTATTGGTGTCTGCCAAAGTGCACAGCAGCGCCGATGTGTGGAGCTGTAACTAAGGTCAGGGACAATACATGTCCTTTACGGCCCACTGTGTGAATGTGGTTCCTGCACAGCCACACCAGCAACTTGGACAGATCATGCCGCTTCCGCCTCTACGTTGTTACGCAGTTGGTCCTGCGAAAATGTCCGCCTCTGCCTCCTCATCCTCCACCATGTCCTCTGCCTCCACTGCAGGGACAAGTTACAGTGCCCTCCAGCATACCACATGTGCAGGGCATGGCGGTGTCACGCTGTTCTGCACCTGGTTTGCCTTAGCGAACGAAGTCACATGGGAAGAACTGCTCAGTGCGATTCATCAAGAAATCGAATCCTGGCTTTCTCCACGACAATTGAAAACCGGAATCATGGTAACCAACAACGGGAAGAACATGGTGTGGGCGCTGCGTCAAGCAAGGCTGAGCCATGCGCCCTGCATGGCACATAGTTACCCCAAGAACTCTCCTGTCCACCCAAAATGTGGAGAGACTGACCTTTGTCACGATGAATCAGGCATGGATCAGGCAGGATTTCTACCCACCAATTCCTGATACAACTCATTTGATTATCCATGCCGCCTCACGCAAACCTTGAAAAAAAGAGACCGGTTTATTCTGGCTACCTGCCTCACCTATTACTCTGATGCAGCCACCCGCCTGATGCCACACATCTGATGCCAACTTCTCCTTATTTTACCTACCTTTGTCGGCGGGTACTGGAAATATCGCAAATTCGAATATTGCCCCTGCCGCACATCACTAGTGGCAAGTACCAATTGTGTTTTTACATTACATTTACATACCTTCAGCAGAAAATAGCTCATCATTGTGGAAGTGTGTTAGTTATAAAAGTAGTTTTCTTCCTCTGCTACCCAGTGTGTTTCCTCATAAATTACCATGGCACCGACCTGTAGTTCTAAGCCTTTATTAGGTCAAGTATGCTTAGTGTGTTGCTATCAATTCTCTAGCTAAATGTCTTGTGAAACAAAGTGAGTGTCAGTGTGCTGGTGATTACAGACTAGAGGGTGTGTATATCAGGCAGCCAGTCAATAAACATCAACACTCACAGCAGGAAAGCTAGGGATTGCAGTTTTGTGAGGGAAGATCAGGCGCTATGATTAGAGATGAGCGAATTGAAGCTGGCGAAGTGGAATTCGATCTGAATTTCAGAAAAAATTTGATTCGCACCTAAGCCGAATTTTCTCGCGCTTTGTGGTAATGAATCATATTTTTTTCCTAAAATGGCTGCTGCACGTGTGAGGACATGGAGAAAGGAAGTTTGGGAAGGTGGGATCACCAATAATGACATGCATGCAGTCAATCAGCAGTCACAGCCCTATAAATAGAAGCAGACATCTTAGATTCTGCCATTTACCAGTGTACTTAGTGCAGGGAGAGAAGTCTGCAGGCGCTAGGGACAGTGATAGGAAAGACTTGATTGTGATGAAAAAACGATTTATAAGTGCAGGGAAATTGATCCACAGCATTTATGTAGAACAGGGTTCAGTAGGGGAGGTTACATCCTGGGTAATAGGAACAATCCTATTACACCTTAGGGCACTGACTGGGGATCCAAATTGCCATTATACAGCTCTGTCATTCCAGCAAACTGTTCTTGTTAGTGGGGTGTAAATGCTGTTTGATACAGCCATTAACAGAGTTTATTACAAGGAAATATTTCTACAGTATGTCTTATTTGCCCTTGTGCGGTGCAATTATATGTTGTAAAGCCCTTTTTGACGTGTATTAGTAGCAAAAGAAACATATATTTGCCCTTTTGTGTTGTGTACAAGTAGAAAAAATTAGGGCCTAAAGCCCAGTTTGCCGTGTATTAATGGCAAAATAAAAAAACATATTTGTCGTTCAGCGTTGCCCTTATCTATTGAAAAGCCTTTTGTGTTGTGTAAAAGTAGAAAAAAAATTTGGGCCTAATTGCCGTTCAGCGGTGCAGTGAAATATTCTAAAGCCCAGTTTGCCATGTATAAGTAATGAAATAAAAATATATTCGCCGTTTAGCATTGCACTTATCTGTTGAAAAGCCTTTTGTGTTGTGTAAAAGTAGAAAAAAATTAGGGCCTAATTGCCGTTCAGCGGTGCAGTTATATATTATAAAGCCTTGTTTAGCGTAAAAGTGAAAAAAAATAAGGGCCTATTTGTCGTTCAGAGGTGCAGTTATATGTAGTAAAGCCATTTTTGCCATGTATTAGTGTTATGCCCCTTCACAGTATTTATGCCCAGTTATGTGCCCCCTCAAAGTAGATATGCCCAGATATGTGCCCCCTTAGAGTGATTATGCCAGATTATGTGCCCCTTCAAAGTATTTATGCCCATCAACTGTACACTGTACTTCATGCCGGTCCCCATCAGAGCGCTCCATTACATGTGAGTACAGCGGGGCCCCCTGCCAGTGGCTGTTTTTAACATTTTAACATGCTTTAGGGTGGCCTGCCAGCCTGGGGGTGGAGGGAGGGTCCACAGGCGGCTGGGCCCCCTGGTGCACCGGGCCTAGTTGCAACTGCGGCCCCTGTGACCCCGGTATGTACGCCAGTGACTGCTTTATTTGGGCTCTCTGTTTATATTCTTTATTACCTTTTACAGCCCCCATTTTATTTGGATAGCTGTTTTTGAATACATCGGCACAGATACCTCCTAGTAAGCCTGGTGGCAACTAATAAGCACAGTGTTGGTTACTGATGTATATCAAGGATTTAAACACACATACTATTGTTTTGACTGTAGAGCATTGTGATTAGATGATTTAATTCCCTGTCCTGGTGTTCTATCTTCCACATTACTTTAATCCCGTTCATATTTATTTTATATATATATATATTCATACACCAAAAAAAAAAAAAAAAAAAACAGAGACCTAACTGGGACACACTATACAATACAACCTACAAAAATGTGTGCTAAATCCCTTGCAATAATCAACAAAAATAAATGGTTCAAAAGCAATTTTATTAAATCACTCCATAAAATCCATAGATAACATATAATAGACATAGAAAAACATCCAATGAGGGAACATATACAATATGGGGAGATGTACTGGAGAAAAACCCAGTGGAGGGGGGACTCAGAACAGTATGCATACAGTGATATCAAATCAGCTAGTACTAATCCGGTGCCGGGAAGTACAAATGAGATCCCGGTCCAGGTATGCACGTGCTAAAGGATCTGTTTCAGACTATGACAGTATTTCCTCACAAAAAAGGTAAAAATGTCAGGTCTATATGTATACACAGATATAATATCACATCAATAGAGACAAAAGTGCCTAAGCAGACCCCTAATAATGGAAAATCCTAAAGCAAAAGCATGTAAATAGGTTAAAAAGTGTTGTAGCCCTCCGTCCCCAGACTCATCTCACCTACCCAACGCGTTTCGCCGCACTTGGCTTCGTCAGCCATATCTAAATATATATACTTTGTATATGTCCTGTTATTGGATTATGTAATAATAAAATGTAATTATTTATTATAATTGCGTTGTGATTATATTGACATAGGAGGTAGTGGGATTATTCCACGCAGGGTTCATTTTATACCGTAAACTTTGGAGTTTAGTTACATTATTTTAATGTAGAGATCCTAGAATTATGTTGGAGGCATGTAGTGCATGCAAGCCATGTGCGACCCCTCATCACTCTCACACTGTTCTGTACCTGGTTTGCCTGGGCCACACAGGGGAGGAACTGCT
>JAKVIS010004956.1:0-12859 GCA_033119425.1 Bufotes viridis
GTAGAGTTCAGACCCGTTGGACCCCCCTCGGTGCACCCCTTATGGCAGGGCTCCACAAATCCCAGGCGCCAGGTCGCCATGGTGACCAGGAATTTGGTCCTGACGCCTGGGTATTTGTTAGCCCGTTCTCTCAGGTGTCAGGGCGCAGGGCCGGCGCGTCCTATACGTGGACTAGGAGCGCCGGCCCCCCTCATGCTGCAGCCGCCCGAGCGCTCTGTATAGAGCCTCAGGTGGCTGCAGCACTGCCCGGGCTGGCGCGTCCATGAGGGCGCACCGCCCGGGCACAGCATGAAGAGAGGGACTGACAGGAGGGAAACGCTCAGCGCTCCCTCCTGTCACTCCCTCATTGTAGCGTGGCCGAGTCCTGTATGGTCTGCGGTACAGGAGCACTTCCTGTCAGTCTGCCCGGGTACAGGAAACTAAAGCTCCTGTACCCGTGGGACCATACAGAGCTTGGCCACGCTACACTACAGGCGGGGAGGGAGGGAGGGGGAGAATGACAAGATGGGGAAAGACAATGACAAGGGGAAAGATAATGACAAGGGGGAGAGAATGACAAGGGAGGGAGAGAATGACAAGGGAGGGAGAGAATGACAAGGGGGGACTGAATGACAAGGGGGGACTGAATGACAAGGGGGGACTGAATGACAAGGGGGGACTGAATGACAAGGGGGACTGAATGACAAGGGGAGGGAGAAAGTGAATGAAAAGGGGTGGGGAGAGAGTGAATGACAAGGGGGAGAAAGTGAATGACAAGGGGGGAGAAAGTGAATGACAAGGGGGAGAAAGTGAATGACAAGGGGGAAAAAGTGAATGACAAGGGAGAAAGTGAATGACAAGGGGGTGAGTGAATGACAAGGGGAAAGATAATGACAAGGGGGAGGAGAAAGTGAATGACAAGAGGAGGAAAGATAATGACAAGGGGGGGGAAGTGAATGACAAGAGGGGGAAAGAGATTGACAAGACGAGGGGGAAAGAGATTGACAAGACGAGGGGGAAAGAGAATGACAAGGGGGGAAAGTGAATGACAAGAGGGGGAAAGAGCTGGGCGTTGTAGTGATGCGGGACTGAGCGCCAGCTGGGGGTTGTAGTGCTCAGTAAAATGTCATGGTGCCCGCTGCGTTTGTGCCCTCCGGACCCCTCTGCCCTCTCCTGCGGACCCCTCTGCCCTCCCCTCCGGACCCTGTAATCCTTGTAAGGGTTTCCACATGTCATGGCGGCCGCAAGTGGCGATCACTTAGACGCTGTATCAAAAATCTGGCAAAGATGTCTTCCTCCACAACGATCGATTGATCGATGTGAATGGAGAAATCACGTTTGCCAGGACATAGGAGCTGAAGTGGGTATGGATGTTTGGGCGGAGCCCCTATGTCCTGGCAATCGCCAGGCCCCTCTTTTTTTCTTGCATATTTTTTGGCAGAGATTTTTTCATCCACATCGATCAATGCGAATGAGGAAATCTGTGCCGCTCATTTTTTCTTTCAGCCCAGAGGCTGAACGGAAAAAAAAAAATCTCATTACCCGTATGCTCAATATAAGGAGAATAGCAGAAACTCCTAATGCTGGCCATACGTGTAATGATTGCGGAGACCCTCAAATGCCAGGGCAGTACAAAAACCTCACATGTGACCCCATTTTGGAAAGAAGACACCCCAAGGTATTTGCTGAGGGGCATATTGAGTCCATGAAAGATTGAACTTTTTGTCACAAGTTAGCGGAAAGGGAGACTTTGTGAGAAAAAAAAAAAAAAAAAAATCAAATTCCGCTAAATTGTGCCAAAAAAAAAAATAAAAAAAAATTCTATGAACTCGCCATGCCCCTCACAGAATACCTTGGGGGGTCTTCTTTCTAAAATGGGGTCACATTTGGGGTATTTTTACTGCCCTGGCATTTTAGGGGCACTAAAGCGTGAGAAGAAAAATGCGTAAAAATGCCCTGTGAAATCCTAAAGGTATTCATTGGAATTGGGGCCCCTTTGCGCATCTTGGCTGCAAAAAAGTGGCACACATGTGGTATCGCCGTACTCGGGAGAAGTAGGGCAATGTGTATTGGGGTGTATTTTTACATATAAAAATATATACCCATATACCCATGCTGGGTGTGAAAAATATCTCTGTAAATTGACAACTTTGTATAAAAAAATGGAAAAAGTTGACATTTACAGAGATATTTTTCATACTCAGCATGGGTATATGTAAAAATACACCCCAAAACACATTGCCCTACTTCTCCTGAGTACGACACTTTTTTGCAGCCAAGATGCGCAAAGGGGCCCTAAATCCAATGAGTACCTTTAGGATTTCACAGGGCATTTTTACGCATTTGGATTCCAAACTACTTCTCACGCTTTAGGGACCCCTAAAATGCCGGGACAGTAAAAATACCACACAAGTGACCCATTTATGGTTTCAAACCATGTAGTGGGAAGCGGGGGAAAAAATCCAAATGGGGTAGAATTGGGAAAAAACTAAATTCTGATAAAGGTTTTTATTTTTATTACACTGTACACTATGCGGTAAAATTAAACTGTTATCTTCATTCTCCAGGTCAGTACGGTTCCAATGATACCACATATGTGTAATTTTTCTTGCATTTAATACGGAAAAAAAAAAATAATTAAAACCTTTGAGGGAAAAAAAGACATTTTATAACCATATTCTGACCCCTATAACTTTTTTGTAGTTATGTGTACAGGGCTGTGTGAGGGCTAATTTTTTGCGGGACGATCTGTTCTTTTGAGTGATACCAATTTGAAGAGTGTGCAACTTTTTGATCACATTTTATAAAAAAAAAATTGGGGTAGTTGAAGTAACAAAAAATGGCAAATTGGCTGTTTAATTTTTTTTCCCGTTACGCCATTTGCCGTAAGCCCTTAATATTATATTTTAACCGCTTCAGGACCGCCGTACGCAGGATTGCGTCCTGCGGGCTGTCCTGCTCTTCTGTTTGGACGCGCCGGGGCGTCATCTCGCGAGACGCGAGAGTTCCTGTGAACGCTCGCGCGTTCACAGCGTCGCGCGTCTCGAGAGTTGGACTACAGCCTGCCAGCGATGATCAATCGCTGGCAGGCTGTAGATGCGATATAAATCGCATCAAACAGCTATATCAGACGCTGTTTTATGAACAGTGTCTGATATAGCTGCTACCTGGTCCTCTGGTGGTCCCATTTTCTGGGATCGACCACCAGAGGACCAGGTAACTACAGTAAAAGTTGCACCAAACACTACACTAACCCCCACCCCCACCCCTATTAACCCCTTGATCACCCCATCTAGACACCCTGATCACCCCCTGTCATTGATCACACCCTTGTAAGGCTCCATTCAGACGTCCATATGTGTTTGCGGATCCGTGGATTCACGGATCCGATCCGCGAATCCTCAAAACACGGACACCGGCAATGTGCTTTCCGCATTTTGCAGATCCGCACATTGCCAGAACTATATAGAAAATGCTTTTTCTTGTCCGCAATTGCGGACAAGAATAGGACATGTTCTATATTTTTGCGGAACGGAAGTGCAGACCCGGAAGCGCGGAAACGTAATTCCGGATCCGAGCGGGACAAAGTCTGTCCCCATAGAAATGAATGGGTCCGCAATTCCGTTCCGCAAATAGAATTGCGGACGTGTGAATGGGGCATAAGGGTCCCTTATCACCGCCAGTTAGCTAGCTACTTGTTAGGTAGCTAGCGCCCAGCCCTCCGCACCGCAGTCACTGATTTTGGCAGAGATTTTTTCATCCACATTGCTAATGAAAAAATCTGTGCCGTTCATTTTTTTTTTTTTTTTCAGCGCAGAGGCTGAACGGAAAAAAAAAATCTCATTACCCGTATGCTCAATATACGGAGAATCGCAGAAACTCCTAATGCTGGCCATACGTGTAATGATTGCGGAGACCCTCAAATGCCAGGGCAGTACAAAAACCCCACATGTGACCCCATTTTAGAAAGAAGACACCCCAAGGTATTCCGTGAGGGGTATGGCGAGTTCATAACTAACTTGTGCCAAATTTTTTTTTTTCTGTGAACTCGCCATACCCCTCACAGAATACCTTGGGGTGTCTTCTTTCCACAATGGGGTCACATGTGGGTATTTATACTGCCCTGGCATTTTAGAGTGCTAAAGCGTGAGAATCCAAATGCGTAAAAATGCCCTGTGAAATCCTAAAGGTACTCATTGGTTTTAGGGCCCCTTTGCGCATCTTGGCTGCAAAAGTGCCACACATGCGGTATCGCCGTACTCAGGAGAAGTAGGGCAATGTGTTTTGGGGTGTATTTTTACATATACCCATGCTGGGTGAGAGAAATATCTCTGTAAATGACAACTTTTTACATTTTTTATTCAAAGTTGTCAATATACAGAGATATTTCTCTCACCAGCATGGGTATATGTAAAATACACCCAAACACATCGCCCTACTTCTCCTGAGTACGGCGATACCACATGTGTGACACTTTTTGCAGCCAAGATGCGCAAAGGAGCCTAAATTCCAACGAGTACCTTTTAGGAGGGTATTTTTACGCATTTTCTTCTCACGCTTTAGGGCCCCTAAAATGCCAGTGCAGTATAAATACCCCACATGTGACCCCATTTTGGAAGAAGACACCCCAAGGTATTCGCTGAGGGGCATAATGAGTTCATGAAAAATTAAACTTTTTGTCAAAAGTTAGCGGAAAGGGAGACTTTGTGAGAAAAACAATAAAAATCAATTTCCACTAACTTGTGCCAAAAAAAAATATTCTATGAACTCGCCATGCCCTCATGGAATACCTTGGGGTGTCTTCTTTCAAAATGGGGTCACATGTGGTATTTATACTGCACTGGCATTTAGAGGCCCTAAAGCGTGAGAAGAAAAATGCGTAAAAATACCCTCCTAAAAGGTACTCGTTGGAATTTGGGCCTTTGCGCATCTTGGCTGCAAAAAGTGTCACACATGTGGTATCGCCGTACTCAGGAGAAGTAGGGCGATGTGTTTTGGGGTGTATTTTTACATATACCCATGCTGGGTGAGAGAAATATCTCTGTATATTGACAACTTTGAATAAAAAATGTAAAAAGTTGTCGTTTACAGCGATATTTCTCACACGCAGCATGGGTATATGTAAAATACACCCCAAACACATTGCCCTACTTCTCCTGATACAGCGATACCACATGAGTGACACTTTTTGCAGCCAAGATACGAAAGGGACCCTAAAATACCTTTAGGATTTCACAGGCCATTTTATGCATTTTGATTCTCACACTTTAGGGGCCCCTAAAATGCCAGGTGAGTATAAATACCCCACATGTGACCCCATTTTGGAAAGAAGACACCCCAAGGTATTCCGTGAGGGGCATGGTGAGTCCACAGAATTTTTATTTTTGGCACAAGTCAGCGGAAATTGTTTTTTTTTTTTTTTTTTACAAAGTCTCATATTCCACTAACTTGTGACAAAAATAAAATTTTACATGAACTCACCATACCCTCACAGAATACCTTAGGGTGTCTTCTTTCCAAAATGGGGTCACATGTGGGGTATTTATACTGTCCTGGCATTTAGGAGCCCCTAAAGGTGAGAAGAAGTCTGGAATCCAAATGCGTAAAAATGCCCTGTGAAATCCTAAAGGTACTCATTGGTTTAGGGCCTTTGCGCACCCAGGCTGCAAAAAGTGGCACACGTGTGGTATTGCCGTACTCAGGAGAAGTAGGGCAATGTGTTTTGGGGTGTATTTTTATATATACACCCATACTTTGTGTGAAAAATATCTCTGTAAACGACAACTTTTAAAAATTTTATACAAAGTTGACAATTTACAGAGATATTTCTCTCACCCAACATGGGTATATGTAAAAATACACCCCAAAACACATTGCCCTACTTCTCCTGAGTACGGCGATACCACATAAGTGCCGCTTTTTGCAGCCTGAAGTGCGCAAAGGGGCCCAAATTCCAACGAGTACCTTTAGGTCTTTATGGCGGCTCACAATTTAGCCCCGCCCAAAATGCCAGAACAGTAAACACACCCCACAAATGACTCCATTTCGGAAAGTAGACACCCCAAGGTATTCACTGAGGGGCATAGTGAGTCCGTCTGAGATTATTATTTTTTTGCCAGAAGTTATCAGAAATTGAAACTTTTTTTTTTTCTCAGAAAGTGTCATTTTCTGCTAACTTGTGAAAAAAATGAAATGATACATGAACTCACCAAGCCCCTCCGCGAATACTTTAGGGTGTCTTCTTTCTAAAATGGTGTCATTTGGGGGTATTCATACTATCCTGACATTCTAGCACCTGAAGAAACATGACAGGCGCTCAGAAAGTCAGAGCTGCTTCAAAATTAGGAAATTCACTTTTTGCACCATAGTTTGTAAACGCTATAACTTTTACCCAAACCAATAAATATACACTTATTGGATTTTTTATCAAAGACATGTAGAACAATAAATTTAGAGAAAAATTTATATAGAAATGTAGTTTTTTGAAAAATTTTACAACAGAAAGTGAAAAATGTCATTTTTGCAAAAATTTCGGTAATTTTGATTAATAGCAAAAAAAAGTAAAAATGTCAGCAGCAATGAAATACCACCAAATGAAAGCTCTATTAGTGAGAAGAAAAGGAGGTAAAATTCATTTTGGGTGGTGTGGGAGTCGCTCTGGTAGACAGCGGTGCGGGTGCAGTACCGAGGCAAAACAAAGAGTCCAGGATGTGCAATAAACAGTGTTTTATTCACACTGACACAAAAATACACAGCAAACAGTCTTTCGGTGGTAATTCACACATGTCAGAAACAAGGAGGCAAAACAAAACAGGCCAACATAGGTTCAGTCACCTGGGAGGTGTAGGTGCAGGTTCGCACCAGGCTGTCGGCCCAGCCGCAGGAGAATCCACCTTCAGGTAGCCAGGAACAAAAGCCACCTCCTTGCTGAGCTCTTTCCTCCAGGACAGAGAACTCCAGAGCCCTGTTAGCAGGCTCCAGGATAATCACCACCTCAGACACAGCTGCTGGCTGTGTTTTATACCAGCCCAAAACCAGGACTGGATCGTGGGGAGCAGCCACCCACCCTACACTTTAGCTGCTCCCGGTAAGAGCCGGCCCGGATCGGCTTTGCAGCCATGCTATTTAACAGAGTCAAACAGCACTAGCTGCTGCAGACAAAAAAACCCGGCTCTTACCTCACCGAGGCCAGCAACCTCGGTGACACGTACCTGCCATCAAATATGACACCTTGCACCCTCTTACACACCCCCTTTGTTCAGCCCTGAGGGGTGAACACACGTGAGGCAGTGGACGCGGGACAGGGCATCTGCGTTACCCTGCAAGCGGCCTGCCCTGTGTTCCACGGAGAATTTGAAATTTTGAAGGGATAGGAACCACCTGGTGACCGAGCATTCCTCTCCTTGGCCTGACTCATCCCACTTGAGAGGGGAATGGTCGGTCACCAGACAGGAACCTCCTCCTAACAGGTAGTAGCGGAGAGATTCGAGTGCCCACTTGATAGCCAGGCACTCCCTCTCCACTATACTATATCTGGACTCGGCGGGACTGAGCTTACGGCTCAGGAAGACAACGGGATGTTCTTCCCCGTTGACCTCCTGAGACAGTACCGCACCGAGGCCTACCTCCGAGGCATCGGTCTGTACGACAAACTCCTTGTTGAAGTCGGGTGTCACCAAAACCGAGGGACCCACACAGGGCCGACTTCAACGCGGAGAAAGCCTCCTCCGCCTTCTCACTCCAGCTAACCCTCCCAGACTTTCGCCCCTTCAACAGGTCTGTCAATGGCGCTGCTATTGTGGCAAAGTGGGGCACAAACCTCATGTAGTATCCTACAATCCCCAGGAACGACTTTACCTGCCTGGTGGTGACCGGTCGGGGCCAGTTACGAATGGCCTCTACCTTAGTTACCTGAGGTTTGATGACTCCCGCCCGATTACATATCCCAGATATTTGGTCTCTTCCAACCCAATCGCACACTTTTTTGGATTGGCGGTTAGTCCAGCTTTCCTCAGGGCATCCACTACCGCCTGCACCTTGGGTAAATGGCTTTCCCAGTCGGTGCTGTGGATGACTACATCATCTAAGTAGGCCGAGGCGTACCGACGATGTGGTCGCAGCACTATGTCCATTAACCTTTGGAAAGTGGCGGGGCGCCATGCAGGCCAAAGGGTAACACCTTGTAGTGATACAGGCCCTGCTTGAGTAACAAGCGCGGTTTTTCCTTAGCCGACTCCGTTAAGGGTACCTGCCAGTACCCTTTAGTGAGGTCCAGCACAGAAAAATAACGGGCTTGTCCTAAATTTTCAACAAGCTCGTCCACTCGGGGCATGGGATACGCGTCAAACTTGGATACTTCGTTTAACTTGCGAAAGTCGTTGCAGAACCGCAACGTCCCATCCGGCTTAGGTATTAGGACTATGGGACTGGCCCACTCACTTTTCGACTCCTCAATGACATCGAGCTTCAACATTAACTGCACTTCCTCCGCGATGGCCCGCCGCCGAGCCTCGGGTACCCGGTATGGTTTTAACCGGACCTTGGCCTGAGGCTCAGTGGCGATGTCATGTCGGATGAGAGGCGTGCGGCCAGGGAGGTCTGAGAACACATCCGTGTTCCGACTGAGAACTCCTGACTTCCTGAACTTGTTTGGAAGACAGGCTGTCTGCAATTTTTACCGTGGTTACGGCTTCACAGGCCTCGAACTGTGGGGCTGGACCCTTTTCACCTAGAAGCCCTGGTCGGGGCTGTGGTCGTCGGCCGCGTCCCTATCTTTCCACGGCTTAAGTAAATTCACGTGGTACACCTGCTCCGGCTTGCGCCGCCTGGCTGGTGTACCTTGTAATTTACTTCCCCTACCTTCTCGATCACCTCATAGGGGCCCTGCCACCTAGCTAGGAATTTGCTGTCAAGGGTGGGTACCAGAACCAAAACCCGATCTCCCGGATTGAAGTCCCGTACCCGAGCCTGACGATTGTACACCCTACTCTGGGCCTGTTGCGCTGCCTCCATATGCTCCCGGACCAAAGGCAACACCCTTTCCATCCGTTCCTGCATCTGGGCGACATACTCAATGACACTTTTGTGGGGACAGGCTGTTGTTCCCATGCTTCCTTGGCGATATCCAACAGGCCCCGAGGTGTCTGCCATAAAGCAGTTCGAAGGCGAGAACCCAGTAGAGGCCTGGGGCACCTCTCGCACTGCGAACATGAGATAGGGCAGAAGCAGGTCCCAGTCCTTCCCATCTCTAGACACCACCCTCTTTAGCATATTTTTTAGAGTTTGGTTAAACCTCTCCACAAGACCGTCTGTTTGCGGATGGTAAGCGGACGTCCGTAACTGCTTTATACGCAACAACTTACACAGTTCCCTCATTACTTTGGACATAAAGGGGTCCCTTGGTCTGTCAGAACCTCTTTTGGCAGGCCCACACGGGAAAACATCTCCAATAACTCTTTGGCAATGAGCTTAGCTGAGGTATGTCGCAGAGGCACCGCCTCCGGATACCGAGTGGCATAGTCGAGAACTACCAGAATGTGTTGGTGGCCCCTGGCAGACTTTGGTACAGGTCCAATTAAATCCATAGCGATTCGCTCAAACGGTACTTCAATAATTGGCAGAGGTACCAGAGGACTACGGAAATGTGGCTGGGGGCTAGTTATCTGACAGGTTGGACAGGACTTACAATAGTTTTCTACCTCCTTGAACACACTGGGCCAATAAAACCGCTGCAGAATGCGGTCCTGGGTTTTCTGCCACCCCAGGTGTCCCCAAGAACATGTTGGTGGGCAAGCTCCATGACGAGCTTGCGATGCGCTGTGGGCACCACCAACTGTTCAACAGGTTCACCTCGGATTTGGTTCACCCGATACAACATATCCTGCAGAACAATAAATCGTGGGAACATTAATTCAGCCCCTGGTTTCTGGGGTTTACCATCAATTTCCAGCACATTCTCCCAGGCCCTGGTTAGGGTTTGGTCCCGGTGTTGTGCGGTCCCAAAATTTTCCCGGAGACATTGAGGTCTGCCAACTCAGGTCCCGGTGGCAAGTCCTCCGTGTCTCCCACCATTACACTCCAGTGGGGTTGTCTCCCCCACTACCGCTGCAGCAGTGGTCACCCCTACCGCTGGCCCTTCAGACTCGGGCTCCCAGGGTTCTGGCCTTCCAGTGGTATCAGGCCACTCTGCTAGGGTTACCCCTGTCTCAGGGCTATTAGACACTTTCACCTCAGGCCACAGTGACGGAAAACCAGGAAGTCTCTCCCAATTATCAGTTCATAGGGTAGCTTTGTGGAGATCGCCACTTCACAAGTCCAGGTGCCGGCCGCCGTGGACAGAGACATTACAGCAGTGGGATAGTCCTTTAAGTCTCCGTGAATGCACACCACACCCACTTTCCGGCCCGTATACTGGGTGGGCTGTACCAGGGCAGCACTTACCAGGGTTACCAGGCTCCCTGAGTCCAACAGCGCCACTGCCAGGTTATCCCCGACTTGCACCTGGCACAGATGACGATTGTCTATTGTCTCGGGGTGCCGGTCGCACACAGTCTCCGGGCATACATGGAAGCCCGGTACCCATAATTAGTCTCCATGGGTTCCCCCGATGGGGACAGTTGGCCCTTATGTGTCCAGGCTCCCGACACTGCCAGCAGACCACTGGGGATGGATCTGCAAGGGGTACATCCCGGGCGGGTTTGGCCGGCCGCCGGGACTGGGGTGGAGATTTCCGGGGTTTGACTGGCCCCCTCCCAAAGAACCCCCTGCAGGTTTCTGGTGGCCTCATATCGCTCCACCAGGTCGACCATCTCAAGGGCATTGGTGGGGATACCTGGCCGATCCAGTGTTGAAGGGGGTAAGGCAAGGCCCTCCAGAACATGTCAGCCAGCAGACGGTCCAGCATAGCAGTCGGACTTAGAATGTCAGGCTGCAGCCATTTTGCAACCGTTGCAGCAACTCATAGTACTGCGGCCTGGCGGGTTCAGCCGCTTTAAAGTCCCACTGGTGGACCCGCTGAGCCCGGACCAACACGTTTACCCCCAGTCTGGCCAGGATCTCCCCCTTCACCGTGGAATAGTCAGCAGCCTGGTCCTCTGCCAAATCAAAAAAAACTTGCTGGGGTCCGGATGCCAGGAACGGAGCAACCACCTCGGCCCACTGGTCACGGGGTAACTTTTCCCTCACGGCGACCTTCTCAAAGACCGCCAGGTAGGTCTCCACGTCGTCTGTGGGGGTCATCTTTGGGATCGCCGCACGGACCGCTTTCCGGGCATCATGGACGTGGTGGGACGCTCCTGCCGCCTGTAACGCCATCACATGTTGTAGCAGTAGCTGGTTGGTCTCCCTCACTGCGCATGCCCGCATCCTCCACCAAATGTGGGGAGTCGCTCTGGTAGACAGCGGTGCGGGTGCAGTACCGAGGCAAAACAAAGAGTCCAGGATGTGCAATAAACAGTGTTTTATTCACACTGACACAAAAATACACAGCAAACAGTCTTTCGGTGGTAATTCACACATGTCAGAAACAAGGAGGCAAAACAAAACAGGCCAACATAGGTTCAGTCACCTGGGAGGTGTAGGTGGAGGTTCGCACCAGGCTGTCGGCCCAGCCGCAGGAGAATCCACCTTCAGGTAGCCAGGAACAAAAGCCACCTCCTTGCTGAGCTCTTTCCTCCAGGACAGAGAACTCCAGAGCCCTGTTAGCAGGCTCCAGGATAATCACCACCTCAGACACAGCTGCTGGCTGTGTTTTATACCCAGCCCAAAACCAGGACTGGATCGTGGGGAGCAGCCACCCACCCTACACTTTAGCTGCTCCCGGTAAGAGCCGGCCCGGATCGGCTTTGCAGCCATGCTATTTAACAGAGTCAAACAGCACTAGCTGCTGCAGACAAAAAAACCCGGCTCTTACCTCACCGAGGCCAGCAACCTCGGTGACACGTACCTGCCATCAAATATGACACCTTGCACCCTCTTACAGTGGTAAGTTGCATGACGGAGCAATAAACGGTGAAAGTAGCGCAGTGCAGAATTGTAAAAAGTGGCCTGGTCATTAAGGGTGTTTAAGCTAGGGGGGCTGAAGTGGTTAATAGTACGGGCATTTACGCACGCGACAATGCCCATGATGTTTTTTTTTTCCATTGATTATGTATTTTTATTTTAAGGAAAGGGGGTAGATTTGAACTTTTATGTTTTATTTTTTTCTATTTGTAAAAACTTTTTTTTTTTACTTTTTTTAAGTCACCTTGGGTGACAATAACTAGCAATCATTAGATTGCCCATTGTGTTCATTGATGTCTATATAGACATCAATGAACACTTCATTTGCACTATATCAGTGATGCCCAACCTACGGCCCGCGGGCCAAATGCGGCCTGCGAAGCCGTATCATGCGGCCCGCACAGTAACGGGACTTTATCAGTGCAGGGCGTGCTGCGAACGGCACAGGCAGCAAAGCGACGCTGCCTGTGCCTGCAATAACCAATACCAAAGCTCCAGACAGCAAGGAGCTTCGCTATTGGTAAGATTGGGCGGGCGCTGGAGCAATAGAGCGCCCTGCTGTAGGAGAAGCCGGCGGGAGATGAGAGGAGGAGGGGCCTGCTCCTGGTGGTGTCGGGCAAGCATGGCAGTGGAGGATCTGACTGAAGCCTAAAGACCAGACATCAAGGTAGACCTGCAGAAGAAGGTGACAGCGCAGTATGTGATGTATACATGTGTGTAATGTATGTAGGGCAGTGTGTGATCATCACATACTGCACTACATACGTTCACACCTGTATACATCACATGCCTAATCACAGTAATAATGCCAAGATGTTGCCCTCTTCACGGCCCCTTCCCCTCAGAGCAATAATGCCCAGATATATGCCCTCTTCACAGC
>JAKVIS010004957.1:0-12915 GCA_033119425.1 Bufotes viridis
CGGTGGAGTAAGAGCCGGAAAAGTGTGTTTGCAGCGGTTATGCTGTTAACACAGCGGATCCGGGCCGGCTCTTACTGGGAGCAGGCAGATATGCGGGTGGGTGCCTGTCTCCCACGGTCCAGGCCAGGTTTTGCAGGGAGGGTTTAAAACCCGACCAGCAGCAAGGAGTGTGGTGTGGAAGCTGTTGCTCTCTTGCTGTGAGAGTGAGAGGTGAAGGTGAGCTGGGCTGTGTACTGAGGTCGGTAAAGGACTGTGCGGGGAACCCCAGCTGAAGCCAGGAGGGATCCGTATTCCGTGGCTAGAAGCCTGACCCAGGGGCTTGCTTCCCCAAGGAGAAAGAGGTGACATTACTCCTGGCTTTGAATAGACTTTTCTTGTTGTGATGGAACCAGGCCTCAAGAAGCCTGCAGCTGGTTTGGGACTGAACTATTGTTTTGCCGTTGTGTGTGACCACCCTCCCTATGAACTGCACTGCTTTTTCACTTGTGTTCACCGTGTGAATAAAGAAAGCACCGTTTAACACCAAGACCTGTCTGTGTTGCCTCTATACTGCACTCGCTACCACTGCCTACCAGAGCGGATCCCCACAATATATATATATATATATATATATATTATCAAAAAAGTAGAGCAGCACACCAAAATTTTTAAACACTGGAGAATGTCGCGCTCGTCCACAGGAAACCAGGAGCCCGGACCTCGCCCTGAACCTTGGCGCACAACAAGTCCCACATCATGACTAAGGATCCGCACCTATAGTGATCCGAAACCAGTCGATTTCTTGCATTGCTGTACGTTGGTTTTTATCTGCACGGGATTCAATAAAGCCTCATGTTTTCCAGTGAAGCACACCAATATAGTG
This sequence comes from Bufotes viridis, assembly GCA_033119425.1. Lineage (NCBI taxonomy): Eukaryota > Metazoa > Chordata > Amphibia > Anura > Bufonidae > Bufotes > Bufotes viridis. The sequence continues at coordinate 863 of JAKVIS010004957.1, forward strand.
CAAAAAGAGTGTTGGTCTTTATTCACACATCAGTGCAGGCGACGTTTCGGCTCTGAACATGAGCCTTTCTCAAGCAAATCCAAAGAGACAATGTGAAATATTTAAGGGATAAGTGCAATGAAACATCATGTCATGTGACCTTGTAATTAGACTGACAATTAACTCATACATTGCCAGAATAGATAGTGAATACATATAAGATACAAATATAATGTCAAAAAGTGATCAAATACATACATCCATGATAGTGCATGTGTATAATTGATGTGATTTAATAAAAATAACAATTGATATAACATTTAAGATATGGCATATCATTCAGTGTAGATGACAGTTCATACTAAGGGTTAAAAACTCTTGTTACCAGTGGAGTGTGAGTAGGCGGAAACCAAGGAAAGGGGGAGGCACTAGGCACCAGTGTACTGACCGCATGTGTGATAGTTCGTTCATTCCACGGCGTCCCGGTCAACCGACCACTCATGCGCCGGAATGTAACAGAACTGACGTCACATAATCATGTGACTATCATGTGACCATTCTTTCTCCTGCCGCGTCATCCTGGAGGAAGGAGGTGTCCAGAGCACACACTGTGCTTACGTCAGACGTGCTGCGGATCACCCCTCCCACAGAAAACGCGGAGCATACACACACATACAAATCGCTGCCAGATGGGGGTCAAGGGTCATATGCTGCGGACCTTGTTATCAGCTCGCAACATTAACCCATTCAAGTGACAACCGTGCGTTGCCCCAGGTTACTAGGGCCGCACTACCGTGTCATTCAAATTCCCATAATTTGCAGCAGAGGGATCTCCTCCACCAAGCATCCTGCACACAAATCAGGAGAATAATGATGCTTGTATACTCATGATACGATGACTTCAATATATTATTGATACTGCAGAGTGCACTGGATGCCTATTGAAAAGACCTCAATCCACCTCATCACCTTCACCATCTTAAAAATATCTTCATAATCTAGAAAAAATAGAAAAAACAATAATTACTTTCAAAAATACATTATTTTCATGTATATTCTCAGTAAACAGCCTAGTACACAGGATGATATGCAGGTCCAGATGCTGGGTACACAAGGCAACCTACTTTCACAATAAATCATTTGCCCAAATTAAATTCTACATTGAGACCATACGGTCTCAGAGTGTTCAGTGTATGGATCCATTTCAATTCCTTATTTTTAAGGGTCCTAAGCGTGTCACCTCCCCTTCTAAGGATGGGGACATGGTCTATTATCCAACACCTCAGATCATTTTCTCTATGTCGAAACTCAGAGAAATGCTTGGAGACAGGTAGGTCCAACCTTTGTTTTCTGATGCTAAATCTGTGATTATTGAGGCGTGTTTTTAAATCCGTGGATGTTTCACCCTCGTACAATAGCTTGCAGGGACAGGATAATACATAGATAACAAAGTCTGAATTGCAAGACAAATGAAAGCCAATGCGGTACAAATTCCCTGTGTCTAGATGTATAAAGGCATTGCCCTTGCAAATATACCGACAATTTACACAACTCAGGCATGGGAAACACCCCAGTCCTGGTCGTGTTAATGTGGATTGTATAGCTTTTTTACTAGGGCCCACATCGGCGCGTACTAGTTGATCTCTTAGACTTTTTGACCTTCTATATGAGAAAAGAGGGGGTATGTTTAATTCAGGTATGTCCCTAATGGACTTAGATAACACAGCCAGTGTTGTCTAATAATCCCACTGATGGCATTACTTGCCTCAGTGTATGTAGACACAAAGGAAATTCTGTTAGAAGACTCACTTTTTTGGGGGTCAGAAGATTTCTCCTATCTAGTCCTGAAACTCATCTCTTGTGACTTTCAAGCATTTTTCTGGGATATCCCCATTGTACAAATCTCTCAATCATCATATTCAAGGTACTTTCCAACTCTGCTTCCTCGGAGACTATGCGTTTTGCCCTGATCATTTGCGAATAAGGGAGGTGCTGTACCGTGAAAGTCACAAGAGACGAGTTTCAGGACTAGATAGGAGAAATCTTCTGACCCCAAAAAACGTGAGTCTTCTAACAGAATTTCCTTTGTGTCTACATACACTGAGGCAAGTAATGCCATCAGTGGGATTATTAGACAACACTGGCTGTGTTATCTAAGTCCATTAGGGACATACCTGAATTAAACATACCCCCTCTTTTCTCATATAGAAGGTCAAAAAGTCTAAGAGATCAACTAGTACGCGCCGATGTGGGCCCTAGTAAAAAAGCTATACAATCCACATTAACACGACTAGGACTGGGGTGTTTCCCATGCCTGAGTTGTGTAAATTGTCGGTATATTTGCAAGGGCAATGCCTTTATACATCCAGACACAGAACTTTGTACCGCATTGGCTTCCATTTGACTTGCAATTCAGACTTTGTTATCTATGTATTATCCTGTCCCTGCAAGCTATTGTACGTGGGTGAAACATCCACGGATTAAAAAACACGCCTCAATAATCACAGATTTAGCATCAGAAAACAAAGGTTGGACCTACCTGTCTCCAAGCATTTCTCTGAGTTTCGACATAGAGAAAATGATCTGAGGTGTTGGATAATAGACCATGTCCCCATCCTTAGAAGGGGAGGTGACACGCTTAGGACCCTTAAAAATAAGGAATTTAAATGGATCCATACACTGAACACTCTGAGACCGTATGGTCTTAATGTAGAATTTAATTTGGGCAAATGATTTATTGTGAAAGTAGGTTGCCTTGTGTACCCAGCATCTGGACCTGCATATCATCCTGTGTACTAGGCTGTTTACTGAGAATATACATGAAAATAATGTATTTTTGAAAGTAATTATTGTTTTTTCTATTTTTTCTAGATTATGAAGATATTTTTAAGATGGTGAAGGTGATGAGGTGGATCGAGGTCTTTTCAATAGGCATCCAGTGCACTCTGCAGTATCAATAATATATTGAAGTCATCGTATCATGAGTATACAAGCATCATTATTCTCCTGATTTGTGTGCAGGATGTTTGGTGGAGGAGATGCCTCTGCTGCAAATTATGGGAATTTGAATGACACGGTAGTGCGGCCCTAGTAACCTGGGGCAACGCACGGTTGTCACTTGAATGGTCCAGAATGACGCGGCAGGAGAAAGAATGGTCACATGATAGTCACATGATTATGTGACGTCAGTTCTGTCACATTCCGGCGCATGCGTGGTCGGTTGACCGGGACGCCGTGGAATGAACGAACTATCACACATGCGGTCAGTACACTGGTGCCTAGTGCCTCCCCCTTCCCTCAGTTTCCGCCTACTCACACTCCACTGGTAACAAGAGTTTTTAACCCTTAGTATGAACTGTCATCTACACTGAATGATATGCCATATCTTAAATGTTATATCAATTGTTATTTTTATTAAATCACATCAATTATACACATGCACTATCATGGATGTATGTATTTGATCACTTTTTGACATTATATTTGTATCTTATATGTATTCACTATCTATTCTGGCAATGTATGAGTTATTTGTCAGCCTGATTACAAGGTCACATGACATGATGTTTCATTGCACTTATCCTTTAAATATTTCACATTGTCTCTTTGGATTTGCTTGAGAAAGGCTCATGTTCAGAGCCGAAACGTCGCCTGCACTGATGTGTGAATAAAGACCAACACTTTTTTTGCACTATTTTGGGGTGCTGCTCTACTTTTTTGATAATATTGAAGATTGGGTCGCTTATCCCTCTACTTGAGCCTGCACCCGGACTGTTTGTCTGTGCTGCCACACCTTTATATATATAATGACAAGATTTCAGTAAATATACATATTGTGGCAATGTGAACACTGGGGTGTGCAGTGAAACCCCAGGGAGGCCGTCAGAGAGAGCGTGTCACCAAGGTGCCTGGCCTTGGGGGAGTGAAAGCCCAAGTACTAGTGTTAGTATAGCTGGCTCAGCCAGTTCCAGGGCGGGCTTTTACTGGGAACAGGTAATGTGCTGGGTGGGTGCCTGTTCCCCATGCTCCAGTCCAGGATTTTGGACAATGCCCATGTCCAGGGAGGATATTTAATCCTCTTGTTGGACATGGGTGGGGCCCCCACTCTGGAGAGAGCTGTGGAGACAGAGGCTCTGTGTGAGTGGTCTCGGCTGAGTTGGCTGAGGGGCCACGGGGCTAAGCGATAGCCCGGAATTGGGGGACACAGCGGGCAGGTGTTTGTTTTGAATTTCATTTATTTATGTTGATGCTGGGACAATAAAGCAATGTTTTGGCCCCTAAAGCTGCGGTGGACGACTATCTGTATGTGAACGATCCTTGAGACCAGAGCTAACCCCCCACATTTGGTGGAGGATGCGGGCAAGTCGTCCCTGCTGGATAAAGGTAAAGTGTTGCTGGGGGCAACGACAGGACAGAGGAAAAAACTGTGCGATTGCTGTATTGGAGCTTAGGGCCGGAAGCCTGTTTGTTCGGTGGAGCAGGTGCTGCTCGTGTGGTCCTGGACACTTTGCTGGGTTGCAAAAGAACTGCTGTCTGGACTGTTTTTTCCCTGTGGTGCAAGCAGTGCGAAGGTTTAAAGGGCCAGAAGCACAAAAGAGGGAAAAAGGGAAAAAAACTGACCTGTGGAAATTTTTTTGCTCAAAATGGCGTCCTGGGTGAAAGATAGTCAGGTGTGGCGGAAGCTGCTTATGCCAAAGGTGATGCCATATGTGAGAAGTGGCCCAGTTTGGCGGAAAACCAAGACCACTGAGGGTGTAATGGAGCAGCTGGTGCTGGAGACTGATCGTTTGGTGAGAAAGCCGAGTGCGGCACTTGGAGAGGCGGCTCTGAGTGGACTGTTCGAGGTAATATGTGCCGTTGCCAAGGGCAACCGTCGGGAAGACAAAGAGGTGGAGAGCAGTGCGTTTCTCAGGAGTGCCTATTTTCCCTGCGACTGTGCACAGAATCCTAAAGGGTGCGGCTGGAATGTCCGTCCAGAAAAAGACAGGAGACAAGTCCAAGGCGTCTCCCGTGGCAACTACTGCATTGAGGAGAAGGGTGATGACCGTGCTGGAGATATTTCTGGACTACCCTTATCTTCCGGGAGTGCCGAGTCAGTGACGACAATCGGTAAGACTGTTCCTGTTGATAATTTTGTGGCAGACCCTGTGACAATGAGCCGGCGGCAGTTGCTACCTGCCGGGCTGGTGAGTGATAAAGCGCTGCGGCGTGAAGATGTCTCAAAAATGAGTGACTATGGGAAAAATGCTGTGTCTGAACAGGCTGGTAAGCCTGTTGCGGTTGCTCTCTCGCAGGAATCTGCAGGGAGAAGCTCAAGATGTTGTTTAAAGTGCCCGTGACCAAGGCTAGATTTGGGATGGCGAAAATCAGAGATCCCATGCTAGCCTGGGTAAGAGGTAGAATGATGTCTGTCCGGGACAATTATGTGAATCCTGTGGACTATCCAGGGGTCCTCACGGAGGGTGAGACCATGGTTGGAACAGAGACTGATGGACTTGATGTTGGAAATAGGCTCATGCGTGATGTAATGTGGGGCAATGGAGACACTTCTGTGGGAAGTAATGAAGCTCCTACAGAACCTGTACCTGTCCCTTTAAATGAAGGTGTAAGGGAAATGCAGATAGGAAGCAATGGTTTAAGTGAAATGACCATTGGAAACAATGGTGCCGACACGGTGCCAAGTGAAGGTGCAGAGTTTGATGAAATGTATAATGATAATGTGGATCTATGTGCAAGCAGGGATGAGGATGATGACAGTCCTTTTCCTTTGCAGGCTGTGATTGGGGAAAAAGCTCCCTGTTGGTAAAAATGTGGATGGTATAAAAATGCTAATTGATGTTGAGAGCTCACAACTGAGGAACCACTGTGAAAAATGTGCAAGTACATGGGGCAGTCCTAGAGGGTGTACCACACGTACTAGAAGTGGATATGCAGTCTCCACAGGTTTCTATGGTTAATAAAATGTCCCAGGTGGGGATTAGCTCATCGGTGCCCCTAGAGGACGGAAATGAGAATGACATGAGCAGTATATATGAAGCAGGTGCTATGACCGACAGCAACTCTGAGAGAGAGGCTGCCATGTTGAGGTCTTGCCAAACTGGCGTGGTTACTGGTAGCAACCAGGCGACAGTTATATCTGACGAGACAAGAGTTCAGTCGGGTGACGTAAGCCTAGTGTCTGAAGCTCATATCCAGACAGTCTTAGATGACCTGACAGAACAGTACAGCTGCAAACCGGAGGCTGATCTCACTCTCGCCACACGGTCCCTAGATACGATAGAGAAGGGACAAGCTGTCGTCACAGGGTCACCGAAGAAGGCTGCAGAAGGGTCAAAAGAGGAGACCCCAGAAAGATGAGTGAACTGAAGGGTCTACCTCCTGGTGTCCTGGGGAGGAAAAGACTCCAGAAAGACACAAAGTCTATAGTAGACCTCAACAGTGGGCTTGAAGAGTCCCTGGGTGGAAATCCCACAGAGTGTCTAAGAAAGAATGGTGGGACTCCTACAACTGCTGTTACACCGGAAACAGAGTGAAGAGCAGCTGGACCAGAAGGCCCAAGAGCGGGCGCTGCTAACAAGCTGGTCCGAAAAACTAAGAAGACGACCATGGCCCTCTCCTTGGCTAGAGCCCTTGAAAAAGCGCTTAGGAGCGAGATAAATTGGAGAGGCTGAACAAGCAACTCAGAGCAGAGATGGAAGGTCTCAGGAGCTCAAAAGATGAAGTCTATGAGTTGGAGAAGCCTAAGCGTGCTCCTGCGCAGCCGGTGGAAGACAATGAGATGCCTGAAGAGGAAGATCCTCTGAAAGATGCCAAGAAGTCAGAACCCGTTAAGAATGGGTCTGGAGGTGGTGGCGCTGTGGTGCCAGCCGAGGCAGAAGGAAGATGGAAGATGTATCTGCTGAACCAGATGGTGGTGCTGAGGTGGATGCAGAAACCCAGAGACTCGTGACAGTGTGTGGCCAGGACCTGGTCATGAAAGACATTCCCTCTGCTGTCAATGCCTTCCAGAAAGCTAGCAGTCTGCTGGGGAAGAAATACGAGGGGACCGACAACCAGTATGAGGGTCCTGTCTACTCCGATGGGCTGGCTCCCTGAATCCTGCCCGAAAGGAGAACCATGTCCCGGGTGAACCTCTGCAGGGATTGCCAGAAGGCGAGCGAGTCTGGCGAAGGTCCTGATATCCCGGTGCCTCCAACCTTGATGAGAAAGAGGAGGAGGAATTAAGAAGGAAAGCATATGATGCCATGTCTGTGAAGCATAAGACGGCTAATAAAGTGAATGGAGACTCCAAAGAAAAGACTGGAAAAGAGTCTGCTGAAGTGGGGAGTACCACTGAAGAAGCAGAAGATTCTGAAACTGAAGCCAAACCTGACATAACCCCTGGAAGAGTAAAGGAAAAAGAAAGATGCTATCTGTTGATAAAACAAAGAGACAAAAAGAGGCTGACAGGTCAAGGTCCGCTAAAACTGTGGTAGTTGCTAGTAGCGACCAGGTGTCTCTAGTATGGGACAAGATGACTGGTAGGTTAGTAAGCTTCGTGTTTATGACGAACTGGGTTCTGCTGGCGTGGTTGTGGCAGAATAAGGGGAAGCCTGTGGTGCTGGCCACATCTTCCAGGGGACCCTTGAGCTTAAAGATGGCAAGATAATGCGGGTGCCCTATCACGAGCGACCAGGCGGTACATGTGTTCACCCCACAGGTGTGAACAGAGGAGGATATGTGGCAATGTGAACACTGGGGTGTGCAGTGAAACCCCAGGGAGGCCGTCAGAGAGCGTGTCACCAAGGTGCCTGGCCTTGGGGGAGTGAAAGCCCAAGTACTAGTGTTAGTATAGCTGGCTCAGCCAGTTCCAGGGCGGGCTTTTACTGGGAACAGGTAATGTGCTGGGTGGGTGCCTGTTCCCCATGCTCCAGTCCAGGATTTTGGACAATGCCCATGTCCAGGGAGGATATTTAATCCTCTTGTTGGACATGGGTGGGGCCCCCACTCTGGAGAGAGCTGTGGAGACAGAGGCTCTGTGTGAGTGGTCTCGGCTGAGTTGGCTGAGGGGCCACGGGGCTAAGCGATAGCCCGGAATTGGGGGACACAGCGGGCAGGTGTTTGTTTTGAATTTCATTTATTTATGTTGATGCTGGGACAATAAAGCGATGTTTTGGCCCCTAAAGCTGCGGTGGACGACTATCTGTATGTGAACGATCCTCGAGACCAGAGCTAACCCCCCACAATATACATAGGTCGCTGGGGGTTGCTGGACCCGATGGCAATTATCAGAGTAAGTGAGATTGGTCTCATCAATATATCAATGAGGTACAAAGAATATAAAAGAGTACAAAATCATTAGGGTTATCAAATAGAACAAAAGATGCTAACTCACGTCACTGGGGAAGTGGTGTGTAGGATAAACTCAAGACACCTACAGGACTTCGCCCCCCCAGCCAGAATTGCATATCAGATGGTCAGGAATTGATGGCAGCCCAGACCTGTGAGCTTCTTTTCAATCCTTTATTCCAAATTCGGCTCAACGCATTTGGGGGGTATAGTAATCCCCCTTCCTCAGGAGCACTACATAGAAAACATATGCATTTACATATTTACTGACATCCTGTCATCACATATATATATATTTACTGTTTTTATGTCACCGGGTATTTCACTTTTTTAGATAAAAGAGGGAGTTGCGCTGATATAGGTGCATGGGATAACAGATGAATATTTATGGATGGTGATTCCTCAATACCCCCATAATATCTGTCTCCTTCTTTAATTTCTTTTTCGTTTTTTCATGTGTATCGTATACGTAGAAGAGCACTCTACGATAGCACTGATCTAGCGGCCTTCCTCCATTGATTCTCTTCATAACTAGGGATTAGAGATGTCTCGAACTATTCGCCGGCTAATAGTTCCCGGTGAACATAGCTTGTTCATGTCCGCCACGGCGGGCGAACATATGCGATGTTCGCGTTCGCCCCTATACTTTATCATTGAGCAAACTTTGACCCTGTACCTCACAGTCAGCAGACACATTCCAGCCAATCAGCATACCCTCCCTCCCAGACCCACCCACCTCCTATCAAAACGCAAGGACGGCATCCATCTTAGATTTGTTCTGAAGCTGCAGTGTTAGTAATTGTAAATCGCAATGCGATTAATATAACCTGTATTATTCGCATTGGGATTACAACTTAGAGCTGAGTTCCTAATGGTTATATTGCTAGAATATAACGAAGATAACGAATATAGCACTATATTCTCAATCTTCGTTTTATTCTAGCAATACAACCATTAGGAACTCAGCTCTAAGTTATAATCACAATGCGAATAATACAGGTTATATTAATCGCATTGCGAATCCATCTTCTATAATGCACTATTCATAGATATAGCACTGTATTCATTACTGCCTACTATCCCACCATTAGCAAACTCGCCAAAGTTGTAATCTCAAAGCGATAATACTTACAACTATTAATCGCTTTGCAAATCCATTTGATGCCTCTATTTGATTGTATATGATGGTTCACTACCACCAACGTTCTGCTGCCTCCGAGACAAGATATCTGAACCCACAGGGGCCATTTGGGCGTTTTTGATAGAAAGTTTTTATAATTTTTTTATTTTTAATGTAATGATCTAGACTACCATATTTGCCTATACCAAATGTAAATATGCAACCAAATGTGGCAATATACACAAAAAAATAAAATAAAAAATAAAAAAAATTATAAAAATGCAGATGCGTTTTTGATGCGTTTTCTATCAAAAACGCCCAAATGGCCCCTGGGGGGTTCAGATATCTTGCCTCGAGGCAGTAGAAAGTTGGTGGTAGTCAACCGTCATATGCAATCAAATAGAGGCATCAAATGGATTCGCAAAGCGATTAATAATTGTAAGTATTATCGCTTTGAGAAATTGAGATTACAACTTTGGCAAGTTTGCTAATGGTGGGATAGTAGGAAGTAACGAATACAGTGCAATATCTATGAATAGTGCATTATAGAAGTTGGATTCGCAATGCGATTAATATAACCTGTATTATTCGCATTGCGATTACAACTTAGAGCTGAGTTCCTAATGGTTGTATTGCTAGAATATAACAAAGATTGAGAATTGCAGGTTATATTCATCGCATTGCGAATTCACCTTGCCACACTTTGCGTCAACTACGTAATTTTCCATGGGAGTTTTGCCATGGATCCCTCTCCGGCATGCCACAGTCCAGGTGTTATTCCAGGTGTGAAACAACTTTTCCATCACTATTGTGGCCAGAAGGAGTCCCTGTGGGTTTTAAAATTCGCCTATCTATTGAAGTCTATGGTGGTTCGCCCTGTTCGCACGTTCGCGAACATTTGCGGAAATTCGCGTTCGCTGTTCGCGAACGGAAAATTTTATGTTTGCGACATCTCAACTAGGGATGAGAGAATTTCATAATTTCAAATTTGTTTTCGGTTCGGGTTGTGGTATAATGTGAATTGTGTTATGGATTCCGTTTCCACGGACCATAGAGCAATTCCATGACGGAATGCATAATGTATAACGGAAACCGGATGGATCCGTTATGCAGGCCATAGACTTCTATTATGACGGAATGAATAACGGAATGCCTCTAAAGGCATTCTGTTATGCATTCCATCATGGAATTGTTATGGTCCATGGTAACGGAATCCATAACGCAATTCACATTATACTACCACCCGAACCGAAAACGAATTTCTAAATATGAAATTCTCTCATCCCTATTCATAACCAATTTTTACGATATTCACTAGCTCTTACTGTAATATTTTAATCGATACTCCTTTCCCTGTTGGCGCCCATAGTTTTTAATATATCTTGTGTAAACTATTCCCAAGATATTGTGAATTACCCTCTCTTTTTGTTTTTCCCATATAAATCATCACATTGCGCCAACCAGTGTTGAATAACTGGCTGACAGCACCCTGAGCCACCACTGTATTTAACTGTATCTGCACCTGAGGTCAGAGTTGAGAGGAGAGATCCAGAAAGCTGGTACCACATATGATATGGCAGGTAACAGACGTGCGGCGCAGAGGGAGAGAAGGGGAGAACCCTTTCACTAGGGAGTGTGGAGTGGTGACCCCTAACTCACCTAGCACTGGCACTTGGCTGCCCTGATGTCCCTAGACGGGCTGCTAACCCGTATGCCGATCACGTGCCTTGTTCCTGGCTTACCCTGAAATAATCCCTAGGTAGTGAGTAGGGCGGTGGGAGCACTAGTCCTCCTCACCACTAACACCTAGGGTAACAACAGGGAAAGGACAAACAACACAAACACCACAAACAATCCCATAAGTGAGACAACAAACAGGAGAGAATCAGAGATCTGACAGCACCAGTTCCAACAGCTCCACAGCAACTCCAACTCCACCAGAGGTCAGAATAAAAGATCTGGAAGGAAGGTCTATATCTGGCACCAAGGGAAGCAGAAAGGGAGAATATATAGTAGCTAGGAGTGGCTGACAGAGAACAGCTTAAAGGTAAAGCTACAGATTTCTAAATGGGACAAAAAGGATCACAAACCTAAGCAGGAAAACCTGGACCGGAATCCATTACCACCACTAGGTCATGGAGCAACCTCTTGAAACAGAGCGAGTAGCCACCCGCTGTGACCTTCTTACCCCAGGCACAACAGGCATGCCCGGCGCTAGCACCCGGCAAGGTCGGGCAGCTGCCGGGGCCCACTGCTTCTGGGGGGGCCCACTGAGCTGCTATGAGTACTTCCATCAATACAGATGGAAGAACACATTGCTGGAGCTGCTGTCATTTCACTTACGCAGTACCCCTTCTGGAGGGCCCTCTGATAGTCAAATGAGGCTGCTGCAGAGACTCAGACACGCCCCCTCTACAAGTGCTGCCTGAGGACAGTGAGGAGAGAAGATCGCAGATCTGGAGAAGAAGCATGAACACAATCACTCAGTAGTGAGTATGCACTGTGACTGCCTTTTGTCTGTGGGACAGGAAACTCTTCCAGGTGCTGGTGGATGTTGTAGTAGACAAGCAGATTCATGCTATTTGTTTTACTGCTTCATTAACTTTAAAACGCTTTTACTTATCTA
>JAKVIS010004958.1:0-12795 GCA_033119425.1 Bufotes viridis
CACCAAACACAGCTGAAGTTCTGCTACAGTGGAAAGTTCAGCTGAAGTTCTGCTACAGTGGAAAGTTCAGCTGAAGTTCTGCTGTTCTGAGCACACCAAAAACACAGCTGAAGTTCTGCTACAGTGGAAAGTTCAGCTGAAGTTCTGCTACAGTGGAAAGTTCTAGGTTAGTCTCCTGTATATCTCTAGTGCACTTAGAAATGCTGCACTTTGAGAATGATGCAAGCTAGAATTAGGCAAGCTAATATTATGTGGCTATATATACACACACTCCTACAAAAGCCCCTCCTACAACAACACAATTAACACCTTAATGGTCCTATGCTCATTAGCAATCAGACAATAGCAACACCAGTCTAACAAATTCCTTACCTGTTCTGAGCACACCCAAAACACAGCTGAAGTTCTGCTACAGTGGAAAGTTCAGCTGAAGTTCTGCTACAGTGGAAAGTTCAGCTGAAGTTCTGCTACAGTGGAAAGTTCAGCTGAAGTTCTGCTACAGTGGAAAGTTCTAGGTTAGTCTCCTGTATATCTCTAGTGCACTTAGAAATGCTGCACTTTGAGAATGATGCAAGCTAGAATTAGGCAGCTAATATTTTGTGGCTATATATACACACACTCCTACAAACGCCCCTCCTACAACAACACAATTAACACCTTAATGGCCCTATGCTCATTAGCAATCAGACAATAGCAACACCAGTCTAACAAATTCCTTACCTGTTCTGAGCACACCAAAAACACAGCTGAAGTTCTGCTACAGTGGAAAGTTCAGCTGAAGTTCTGCTACAGTGGAAAGTTCAGCTGAAGTTCTGCTGTTCTGAGCACACCAAAACACAGCTGAAGTTCTGCTACAGTGGAAAGTTCAGCTGAAGTTCTGCTATTCTGAGCACACCAAAACACAGCTGAAGTTCTGCTACAGTGGAAAGTTCAGCTGAAGTTCTGCTACAGTGGAAAGTTCTAGGTTAGTCTCCTGTATATCTCTAGTGCACTTAGAAATGCTGCACTTTGAGAATGATGCAAGCTAGAATTAGGCAAGCTAATATTATGTGGCTATATATACACACACTCCTACAAAAGCCCCTCCTACCTGTTCTGAGCACACCAAAACACAGCTGAAGTTCTGCTACAGTGGAAAGTTCAGCTGAAGTTCTGCTACAGTTGAAAGTTCAGCTGAAGTTCTGCTGTTCTAAGCACACCAAAACACAGCTGAAGTTCTGCTACAGTGGAAAGTTCAGCTGAAGTTCTGCTACAGTGGAAAGTTCTAGGTTAGTCTCCTGTATATCTCTAGTGCACTTAGAAATGCTGCACTTTGAGAATGATGCAAGCTAGAATTTGGCAAGCTAATATTATGTGGCTATATATACACACACTCCTACAAAAGCCGCTCCTACAACAACACAATTAACACCTTAATGGCCCTATGCTCATTAGTAATCAGACAATAGCAACACCAGTCTAACAAATTCCTTACCTGTTCTGAGCACACCAAAACACAGCTGAAGTTCTGCTACAGTGGAAAGTTCAGCTGAAGTTCTGCTACAGTGGAAAGTTCAGCTGAAGTTCTGCTGTTCTGAGCACACCAAAACACAGCTGAAGTTCTGCTACAGTGGAAAGTTCAGCTGAAGTTCTGCTACAGTGGAAAGTTCTAGGTTAGTCTCCTGTATATCTCTAGTGCACTTAGAAATGCTGCACTTTGAGAATGATGCAAGCTAGAATTAGGCAAACTAATATGATGTGGCTATATATACACACACTCCTACAAAAGCCCCTCCTACAACAACACAATTAACACCTTAATGGCTCTATGCTCATTAGCAATCAGACAATAGCAACACCAGTCTATCAAATTCCTTACCTGTTCTGAGCACACCAAAACACAGCTGAAGTTCTGCTACAGTGGAAAGTTCAGCTGAAGTTCTGCTACAGTGGAAAGTTCAGCTGAAGTTCTGCTGTTCTGAGCACACCAAAACACAGCTGAAGTTCTGCTACAGTGGAAAGTTCAGCTGAAGTTCTGCTACAGTGGAAAGTTCTAGGTTAGTCTCCTGTATATCTCTAGTGCACTTAGAAATGCTGCACTTTGAGAATGATGCAAGCTAGAATTAGGCAAGCTAATATTATGTGGCTATATATACACACACTCCTACAAAAGCCCCTCCTACAACAACACAATTAACACCTTAATGGCCCTATGCTCATTAGCAATCAGACAATAGCAACACCAGTCTAACAAATTCCTTACCTGTTCTGAGCACACCAAAACACAGCTGAAGTTCTGCTACAGTGGAAAGTTCAGCTGAAGTTCTGCTACAGTGGAAAGTTCAGCTAAAGTTCTGCTACAGTGGAAAGTTCAGCTGAAGTTCTGCTACAGTGGAAAGTTCTAGGTTAGTCTCCTGTATATCTCTAGTGCACTTAGAAATGCTGCACTTTGAGAATGATGCAAGCTAGAATTAGGCAAGCTAATATTTTGTGGCTATATATACACACACTCCTACAAACGCCCCTCCTACAACAACACAATTAACACCTTAATGGCCCTATGCTCATTAGCAATTAGACAATAGCAACACCAGTCTAACAAATTCCTTACCTGTTCTGAGCACACCAAAACACAGCTGAAGTTCTGCTACAGTGAAAAGTTCAGCTGAAGATCTGCTACAGTGGAAAGTTCAGCTGAAGTTCTGCTGTTCTGAGCACACCAAAACACAGCTGAAGTTCTGCTACAGTGGAAAGTTCAGCTGAAGTTCTGCTACAGTGGAAAGTTCTAGGTTAGTCTCCTGTATATCTCTAGTGCACTTAGAAATGCTGCACTTTGAGAATGATGCAAGCTAGAATTAGGCAAGCTAATATTATGTGGCTATATATACACACACTCCTACAAAAGCCCCTCCTACAACAACACAATTAACACCTTAATGGCCCTATGCTCATTAGCAATCAGACAATAGCAACACCAGTCTAACAAATTCCTTACCTGTTCTGAGCACACCAAAACACAGCTGAAGTTCTGCTACAGTGGAAAGTTCAGCTGAAGTTCTGCTACAGTGGAAAGTTCAGCTGAAGTCCTGCTATTCTGAGCACACCAAAACACAGCTGAAGTTCTGCTACAGTGGAAAGTTCAGCTGAAGTTCTGCTACAGTGGAAAGTTCTAGGTTAGTCTCCTGTATATCTCTAGTGCACTTAGAAATGCTGCACTTTGAGAATGATGCAAGCTAGAATTAGGCAAGCTAATATTATGTGGCTATATATACACACTCTCCTACAAAAGCCCCTCCTACAACAACACAATTAACACCTTAATGGCCCTATGCTCATTAGCAATCAAGACAATTGCAACACCAGTCTAACAAATTCCTTACCTGTTCTGAGCACACCAAAACACAGCTGAAGTTCTGCTACAGTGGAAAGTTCAGCTGAAGTTCTGCTACAGTGGAAAGTTCAGCTGAAGTTCTGCTGTTCTGAGCACACCAAAACACAGCTGAAGTTCTGCTACAGTGGAAAGTTCAGCTGAAGTTCTGCTACAGTGGAAAGTTCTAGGTTAGTCTCCTGTATATCTCTAGTGCACTTAGAAATGCTGCACTTTGAGAATGATGCAAGCTAGAATTAGGCAAGCTAATATTATGTGGCTATATATACACACACTCCTACAAAAGCCCCTCCTACAACAACACAATTAACACCTTAATGGCCCTATGCTCATTAGCAATCAGACAATAGCAACACCAGTCTAACAAATTCCTTACCTGTTCTGAGCACACCAAAACACAGCTGAAGTTCTGCTACAGTGGAAAGTTCAGCTGAAGTTCTGCTACAGTTGAAAGTTCAGCTGAAGTTCTGCTGTTCTAAGCACACCAAAACACAGCTGAAGTTCTGCTACAGTGGAAAGTTCAGCTGAAGTTCTGCTACAGTGGAAAGTTCTAGGTTAGTCTCCTGTATATCTCTAGTGCACTTAGAAATGCTGCACTTTGAGAATGATGCAAGCTAGAATTTGGCAAGCTAATATTATGTGGCTATATATACACACACTCCTACAAAAGCCGCTCCTACAACAACACAATTAACACCTTAATGGCCCTATGCTCATTAGTAATCAGACAATAGCAACACCAGTCTAACAAATTCCTTACCTGTTCTGAGCACACCAAAACACAGCTGAAGTTCTGCTACAGTGGAAAGTTCAGCTGAAGTTCTGCTACAGTGGAAAGTTCAGCTGAAGTTCTGCTGTTCTGAGCACACCAAAACACAGCTAAAGTTCTGCTACAGTGGAAAGTTCAGCTGAAGTTCTGCTACAGTGGAAAGTTCTAGGTTAGTCTCCTGTATATCTCTAGTGCACTTAGAAATGCTGCACTTTGAGAATGATGCAAGCTAGAATTAGGCAAGCTAATATGATGTGGCTATATATACACACACTCCTACAAAAGCCCCTCCTACAACAACACAATTAACACCTTAATGGCCCTATGCTCATTAGCAATCAGACAATAGCAACACCAGTCTATCAAATTCCTTACCTGTTCTGAGCACACCAAAACACAGCTGAAGTTCTGCTACAGTGGAAAGTTCAGCTGAAGTTCTGCTACAGTGGAAAGTTCAGCTGAAGTTCTGCTATTCTGAGCACACCAAAACACAGCTGAAGTTCTGCTACAGTGGAAAGTTCAGCTGAAGTTCTGCTACAGTGGAAAGTTCTAGGTTAGTCTCCTGTATATCTCTAGTGCACTTAGAAATGCTGCACTTTGAGAATGATGCAAGCTAGAATTAGGCAAGCTAATATTATGTGGCTATATATACACACACTCCTACAAAAGGCCCTCCTACAACAACACAATTAACACCTTAATGGCCCTATGCTCATTAGCAATCAGACAATAGCAACACCAGTCTAACAAATTCCTTACCTGTTCTGAGCACACCAAAACACAGCTGAAGTTCTGCTACAGTGGAAAGTTCAGCTGAAGTTCTGCTACAGTGGAAAGTTCAGCTAAAGTTCTGCTACAGTGGAAAGTTCAGCTGAAGTTCTGCTACAGTGGAAAGTTCTAGGTTAGTCTCCTGTATATCTCTAGTGCACTTAGAAATGCTGCACTTTGAGAATGATGCAAGCTAGAATTAGGCAAGCTAATATTTTGTGGCTATATATACACACACTCCTACAAACGCCCCTCCTACAACAACACAATTAACACCTTAATGGCCCTATGCTCATTAGCAATTAGACAATAGCAACACCAGTCTAACAAATTCCTTACCTGTTCTGAGCACACCAAAACACAGCTGAAGTTCTGCTACAGTGGAAAGTTCAGCTGAAGATCTGCTACAGTGGAAAGTTCAGCTGAAGTTCTGCTGTTCTGAGCACACCAAAACACAGCTGAAGTTCTGCTACAGTGGAAAGTTCAGCTGAAGTTCTGCTACAGTGGAAAGTTCTAGGTTAGTCTCCTCTATATCTCTAGAGCACTTATAAATGCTGCACTTTGAGAATGATGCAAGCTAGAATTAGGCAAGCTAATATTATGTGGCTATATATACACACACTCCTACAAAATCCCCTCCTACAACAACAGAATTAACACCTTAATGGCCCTATGCTCATTAGCAATCAGACAATAGCAACACCAGTCTAACAAATTCCTTACCTGTTCTGAGCACACCAAAACACAGCTGAAGTTCTGCTACAGTGGAAAGTTCAGCTGAAGTTCTGCTACAGTGGAAAGTTCAGCTGAAGTTCTGCTGTTCTGAGCACACCAAAACACAGCTGAAGTTCTGCTACAGTGGAAAGTTCAGCTGAAGTTCTGCTACAGTGGAAAGTTCTAGGTTAGTCTCCTGTATATCTCTAGTGCACTTAGAAATGCTGCACTTTGAGAATGATGCAAGCTAGAATTAGGCAAGCTAATATTATGTGGCTATATATACACACACTCCTACAAAAGCCCCTCCTACAACAACACAATTAACACCTTAATGGCCCTATGCTCATTAGCAATCAGACAATAGCAACACCAGTCTAACAAATTCCTTACCTGTTCTGAGCACACCAAAACACAGCTGAAGTTCTGCTACAGTGGAAAGTTCAGCTGAAGTTCTGCTACAGTGGAAAGTTCAGCTAAAGTTCTGCTACAGTGGAAAGTTCAGCTGAAGTTCTGCTACAGTGGAAAGTTCTAGGTTAGTCTCCTGTATATCTCTAGTGCACTTAGAAATGCTGCACTTTGAGAATGATGCAAGCTAGAATTAGGCAAGCTAATATTTTGTGGCTATATATACACACACTCCTACAAACGCCCCTCCTACAACAACACAATTAACACCTTAATGGCCCTATGCTCATTAGCAATTAGACAATAGCAACACCAGTCTAACAAATTCCTTACCTGTTCTAGAGCACACCAAAACACAGCTGAAGTTCTGCTACAGTGGAAAGTTCAGCTGAAGTTCTGCTACAGTGGAAAGTTCAGCTGAAGTTCTGCTGTTCTGAGCACACCAAAACACAGCTGAAGTTCTGCTACAGTGGAAAGTTCAGCTGAAGTTCTGCTATTCTGAGCACACCAAAACACAGCTGAAGTTCTGCTACAGTGGAAAGTTCAGCTGAAGTTCTGCTACAGTGGAAAGTTCTAGGTTAGTCTCCTGTATATCTCTAGTGCACTTAGAAATGCTGCACTTTGAGAATGATGCAAGCTAGAATTAGGCAAGCTAATATTATGTGGCTATATATACACACACTCCTACAAAAGCCCCTCCTACAACAACACAATTAACACCTTAATGGCCCTATGCTCATTAGCAATCAGACAATAGCAACACCAGTCTAACAAATTCCTTACCTGTTCTGAGCACACCAAAACACAGCTGAAGTTCTGCTACAGTGGAAAGTTCAGCTGAAGTTCTGCTACAGTGGAAAGTTCAGCTGAAGTTCTGCTGTTCTGAGCACACCAAAACACAGCTGAAGTTCTGCTACAGTGGAAAGTTCAGCTGAAGTTCTGCTACAGTGGAATGTTCTAGGTTAATCTCCTCTATATCTCTAGAGCACTTATAAATGCTGCACTTTGAGAATGATGCAAGCTAGAATTAGGCAAGCTAATATTATGTGGCTATATATACACACACTCCTACAAAATCCCCTCCTACAACAACAGAATTAACACCTTAATGGCCCTATGCTCATTAGCAATCAGACAATAGCAACACCAGTCTAACAAATTCCTTACCTGTTCTGAGCACACCCAAAACACAGCTGAAGTTCTGCTACAGTGGAAAGTTCAGCTGAAGTTCTGCTACAGTGGAAAGTTCAGCTGAAGTTCTGCTGTTCTGAGCACACCAAAACACAGCTGAAGTTCTGCTACAGTGGAAAGTTCAGCTGAAGTTCTGCTACAGTGGAAAGTTCTAGGTTAGTCTCCTGTATATCTCTAGTGCACTTAGAAATGCCGCACTTTGGGAATGATGCAAGCTAGAATTAGGCAAGCTAATATTATGTGGCTATATATACACACACTCCTACAAAAGCCCCTCCTACAACAACACAATTAACACCTTAATGGCCCTATGCTCATTAGCAATCAGACAATAGCAACACCAGTCTAACAAATTCCTTACCTGTTCTGAGCACACCAAAACACAGCTGAAGTTCTGCTACAGTGGAAAGTTCAGCTGAAGTTCTGCTACAGTGGAAAGTTCAGCTGAAGTTCTGCTGTTCTGAGCACACCAAAACACAGCTGAAGTTCTGCTACAGTGGAAAGTTCAGCTGAAGTTCTGCTACAGTGGAAAGTTCTAGGTTAGTCTCCTGTATATCTCTAGTGCACTTAGAAATGCTGCCCTTTGAGAATGATGCAAGCTAGAATTAGGCAAGCTAATATTATGTGGCTATATATACACACACTCCTACAAAAGCCCCTCCTACAACAACACAATTAACACCTTAATGGTCCTATGCTCATTAGCAATCAGACAATAGCAACACCAGTCTAACAAATTCCTTACCTGTTCTGAGCACACCAAAACACAGCTGAAGTTCTGCTACAGTGGAAAGTTCAGCTGAAGTTCTGCTATTCTGAGCACACCAAAACACAGCTGAAGTTCTGCTACAGTGGAAAGTTCAGCTGAAGTTCTGCTACAGTGGAAAGTTCTAGGTTAGTCTCCTGTATATCTCTAGTGCACTTAGAAATGCTGCCCTTTGAGAATGATGCAAGCTAGAATTAGGCAAGCTAATATTATGTGGCTATATATACACACACTCCTACAAAAGCCCCTCCTACAACAACACAATTAACACCTTAATGACCCTATGCTCATTAGCAATCAGACAATAGCAACACCAGTCTAACAAATTCCTTACCTGTTCTGAGCACACCAAAACACAGCTAAAGTTCTGCTACAGTGGAAAGTTCAGCTGAAGTTCTGCTACAGTGGAAAGTTCAGCTGAAGTTCTGCTGTTCTGAGCACACCAAAACACAGCTGAAGTTCTGCTACAGTGGAAAGTTCAGCTGAAGTTCTGCTACAGTGGAAAGTTCTAGGTTAGTCTCCTCTATATCTCTAGTGCACTTAGAAATGCTGCACTTTGAGAATGATGCAAGCTAGAATTAGGCAAGCTAATATTATGTTGCTATATATACACACACTCCTACAAAATCCCCTCCTACAACAACAGAATTAACACCTTAATGGCCCTATGCTCATTAGCAATCAGACAATAGCAACACCAGTCTAACAAATTCCTTACCTGTTCTGAGCACACCAAAACACAGCTGAAGTTCTGCTACAGTGGAAAGTTCAGCTGAAGTTCTGGTACAGTGGAAAGTTCAGCTGAAGTTCTGCTGTTCTGAGCACACCAAAACACAGCTGAAGTTCTGCTACAGTGGAAAGTTCAGCTGAAGTTCGGCTACAGTGGAAAGTTCTAGGTTAGTCTCCTGTATATCTCTAGTGCACTTAGAAATGCCGCACTTTGGGAATGATGCAAGCTAGAATTAGGCAAGCTAATATTATGTGGCTATATATACACACACTCCTACAAAAGCCCCTCCTACAACAACACAATTAACACCTTAATGGCCCTATGCTCATTAGCAATCAGACAATAGCAACACCAGTCTAACAAATTCCTTACCTGTTCTGAGCACACCAAAACACAGCTGAAGTTCTGCTACAGTGGAAAGTTCAGCTGAAGTTCTGCTACAGTGGAAAGTTCAGCTGAAGTTCTGCTGTTCTGAGCACACCAAAACACAGCTGAAGTTCTGCTACAGTGGAAAGTTCAGCTGAAGTTCTGCTACAGTGGAAAGTTCTAGGTTAGTCTCCTGTATATCTCTAGTGCACTAAGAAATGCTGCACTTTGAGAATGATGCAAGCTAGAATTAGGCAAGCTAATATTATGTGGCTATATATACACACACTCCTACAAAAGCCCCTCCTACAACAACACAATTAACACCTTAATGGCCCTATGCTCATTAGCAATCAGACAATAGCAACACCAGTCTAACAAATTCCTTACCTGTTCTGAGCACACCAAAACACAGCTGAAGTTCTGCTACAGTGGAAAGTTCAGCTGAAGTTCTGCTACAGTGGAAAGTTGAGCTGAAGTTCTGTCGGGAATCGAACCTGTGACCAGTCATGTCCCAGGCGGTAGCTCTAGCCACTAGACTACCAGCCTTTCTGGACTTTTCCTCCTGCTGAACTCTTTCATCTATCTTGCTCCAGCCTACCCTTGTTCATCAGTCTTGATTCCGTGCACCTGTTACTTCCCTTTATAAGCCCAGCCTCTAGCACCAGACCTTTGCTGGTTATTGTGCCTCCAAGCCTGTAGCAAGCTTCCTCTCTGCTCCTCCACGACGACTGCTATTTACCTTTGTTGCCGACCCGGACCGTTTGACCTCGCTGAACTGCCGCCTGCATTGACCCTTTGCCTTCCACCGACCACGCCTCTGTCTACTCCTGCTGTTACCTCGCTGCCATCTCTACTGCCGACCCGGACTGATCGACTACGCTACCTGTCTCCTGCTTCTGTGGGCCTTTGCCACTGGACTCCAACCACCAGCCGGCTGTCCTCTGACTCAGGTGAGCCAAGGACCGTTACAGAATAACCAGCCATACCATGGAGTCCGCAATGGCCACTCTGCGCAAGCAGGTTACCGAACTGCAGGAATTCGGTACTACGTACCAGGAGGAATTTGCCCAGCTCCAAGGCGTTGTCCGAAGCCAACAGGCGGAGATTATTGAACTTCAGAGGCAACTCCTGGACGTCCGCAGCACGGCCGCAGATACTCGCATGCCACTTCCATCAAAATTCGGCGGCGACAGACGCCAGTATCGGGGTTTCTAAACCAATGCCGCATCTATTTTCAGATGTACCCGGGCCCCTTCATTACCGAGAGAAAGAAGGTGCTATTCATGGTTAATCTCCTGACGGATGAAGCACTAGCATGGGCATCACCATACGTGGAGACTAACAGTCAGCTCCTGGACGACTTAAACAACTTTATTGCCGCCATGAGCCAAGTCTTCGATGACCCCAACCGCTGTGCAACAGCTGAGGCGCGACTACATAGTTTACGGCAAGGGAGACGCTCCGTTGCTGAATACACCGCCGAATTTCGCCGCTGGGTCACGGACACCACCTGGAACCTAGCTGCACAGAGGAGCCAGTTCCGGCGAGGCCTGTCAGAATTAATAAAAGATGAACTCGCCAGAGTTGAGGCCCCGGACAGTCTGGATGACTTCATTCAGTTATGCATCCGGATAGACCAAAGGCTGTCTGAGAGAAAGAAAGAACGACTCTGGTCCTTGGACCACAGGCCCACTACTCCTTCTCCTCTACCGCCCACGCGACCTCCAGCCAGCAACTGAACCTATGCAGGTCGGCGCACTACGCAGGTCTCTATCCACAGCTGAGAAGGAGAGACGGCTGGCCGAAAACCTCTGCCTCTACTGTGGGGAGCCGGGTCATTTTGCCATTAGATGTCCCAATAAGATCCGAAAGACTATTGCCGTCACAGAGCTAAAGGAGCAACCACTGACTCCAGCCCCACCAGCAGCCCTTGAAAATAACAACACGGCAGCTCATGGATCCCATTTCATCATCCCCATCCTCATCGACATTGAGGGCAACAACTCTCCTGTTCAGCGATGTTAGACTCCGGGGCAGGAGGCAACTTCATGGATCTAACCTTCGCTCGTGAACAGAATATTCCATTGACAGTCAAGGCAGCTCCCGTTGACCTGGAAACCGTTGGCGGATCCCGCTCTCCTCAGGGCCGGCTACTCACGAGACCATTGAACTACAGCTCCTCATAGGACCCAATCACTGTGAAAAGATCCACTTCTCTCTGATCACTTCTCCAAAGTTCCCGGTGATCCTGGGCATTCCATGGTTGGCCACCCACAACCCCTCGGTGGATTGGGAAACCCGCTGCTTACGGTTTCCGTCCGCGTTCTGTTCGCTCAATTGCTCCCACAAAGCCGTCCTTCCATCCGAAGACACGACTATCTCTGAAGTATCCGTCAGGAATCTACTACCCCTCAATATCGTGAGTTCCAAGATGTCTGCGACAAGAAAACGCCAGACAAGCTGCCGCCACACCGACCCTACGACTGCCCAATAGAACTGTTGCCCGGGGCCGAAATACCCTTTGGCAGTATCTATTCCCTCTCAGAGCCTGAACTCAAGGCTCTGAAAGAATACCTGGACGAGGACCTAAAGAAAGGGTTCATCCGGCCCTCTACCTCCCCAGCAGGAGCCCCCTTTTTCTTTGTGGAGAAAAAGACTCATCCTTGCGTCCCTGCATTGACTACAGGAAGCTAAACGATATAACCGTTAAGAACCGGTACCCGCTCCCGCTGATTTCTGAACTCCTCGAGAGACTCCGGGTAGCGAAAATCTTCACCAAACTTGACCTTCGAGGGCCTACAACCTTGTCCGAATCCGCCCTGGGGACGAATGGAAGACCGCCTTCCGGACACGTTATGGTCACTTCGAGTACCTGGTCATGCCTTTCGGACTTTGTAATGCTCCCGCCACCTTCCAGCACTTCATTAATGATGTCCTCAGGGACATGCTGGATTTGTTTGTAGTCGTTTACCTGGGCGACATCTTGATCTTCTCAGAAGACCTCGAACAGCACCGCGAACATGTCCGCAGGGTATTGCAGAGACTCCGCCAGAACTCTCTCTATATCAAACTCGAGAAATGTGAGTTTGAGCGAACCACCACTCAGTTCCTCGGGTACATCATCTCCCCAGAGGGCCTAAGTATGGACCCAGGGAAGGTCCAAGCCGTGTTGGACTGGCCCATTCCAAGAAGCGTGAAGGAGGTACAAAGATTTATTGGCTTCGCCAACTTCTATCGGAAGTTTATCCGGAACTTCTCCAAGGTCATTGCACCGATCACCCAACTCACCAAAAAGGCAGTCCCCTTCTCCTGGACACCCGAGGCCCAGGAGGCCTTCACGCAGTGAAACTCCTCTTCACTTCTGCTCCAATCCTAGTCCACGAACCCCGAGGTTGCCTTTTACTATGAAGTGGATGCATCTGACTCCTTGGTAGGGGCAGTTCTGTCACAACGGACAGGGGAAGATGCTACTACACCCGTGTGCATATTTCTCTCGCCAGATGTCCCCCTCCGAGAAGAACTACGACATCGGGAACAAAGAACTATTAGCGATCAAGGAAGCCTTCTCGAGTGGAGACACCTGCTAGAGGAGCTGCCAACCCCCATAATCGTACTAACTGACCACAAAAACCTCGAGTTCATCCGCTAGCGCTAAGAGACTCTCACAGCCAGACAGGCCAGATGGGCCTATTCTTTTCCGCTTCAACTTTCTC
>JAKVIS010004959.1:0-13011 GCA_033119425.1 Bufotes viridis
GTGTGTATTCACCCTTATTTGTTATAATTGCATGCTTATTGTTTTCTTTGCTGTTTCCCTTCCTCAGTGTGTGTCTGTGTGTCCCCATCCCCAGCTGGTGGCTGTATGGATTGGGTATGTGCGGAGTTTTATTCACTGTGTGATGCTCCCAGGAAGGGCACGGCCACCCGGAAGGGTGTGGGCCTCGCACGGTGTGCTGTCTGGCTGGATCGTTTCCCAGTGCAATAGACCTCACATGCTGGATCCATGGAGAGTTTGGATCCACTTTCACTTCTGCCGCTGCGGCGAGGTAAAGAGTCTGTTGTTTGTGCTCACCTGTTTGTTCACTGCTTTGCACACTGTCAGGATCCCGGCTGCAGAGGGCCTCAGGAGGACTCCTGCTCGTCCGTGTCCCTGGGCGAAACAGTGGGCTCTGCCCTGTTTTATCCAGGGTGAAACAGGGATTAGCAGGGCTTCGGAGTTCCCTGTCGTATGGGCCCCTCTCTTCGCCCGAGTGCGGCCCATACAGTTAGGAGACAGGGCCAGCGATAAGGGCGTGCTGCTAGTCCCGCGGTTCCCTTCTCCCTGTTTTTAGCCCTTTGCTGGCCCCGACAGCCGTGAGAAATTGCACGAGCGGGGCGTTTCCCCACGCCACGGCCGTGACAGCCTGCTTCAAATGACGGCTCGGCTGCACTTTGCCTGCGCAGAGCGGCGCAGCATCGCGCGCGACTCTCTGGTGCACGCATGCGCGTTCTCCCGGAGGAGGAGGCGTTCGGGGTTTCCACCGTTTTCGGCGGGGTTGGTGGCAGCTTCCTGTCACCTTCCTTACCGTGTCCGTGGTGGTGTTCCCCCTCCCACTCCTTGTCACTTTTCAGGTGTCTGGCTCGGTTGTTGGCTCTCTACATCTCCCTTGCAGTCCCCGGCTGGAGTGCGGACTTGGGCTATAAGCTGAGGGCAATGACCTGGAAGTAGAGGGATTTTCCCCTGAGGCTCGGCAGGGTCTCCAGGTCTCAGGTTCCCTAGCTCCGGTCGGGGTCCTCTGCATTACCCTCGTAGTCCGGCCAGCAAGTGCGGACTTCCCGGGCCTATGGCTGAGGCCAACGATCTGGAAGTGAAGGGCTTTCCCCACAGGCTGGATGAGGGTCTCTATTTCCCCCTCAGATCTCCCTGGTTTGTCGTTGCAGCCTGGGACCTTTGTCTACGGTCCCAAGGTAGGTGGACCGGCGAGTGTTGGTGGAGACTGGCACGCTTCTGGGCAGTGTTTCTGGTGGTCTCTTTTTCTTTTGTTTTTACGCTTCCGGCTGACCTGGGACCTATTCCCGGTCAGGTGTGTGGCAGCTGTTTTCTGAAGAGCACCCATGGTGCTTTTTGTTGCATTGCCCCTCCCCCTCCCTTTGTTGTTTGCCGCTTCCAGCCTCTATCTTTTCTGGTTTGGGGGCTTTGAGAAATTGGGAGTGCCACGACCGGAGTTGGAGTCGTGGCTCTGGGCCACACATGCAGTTGCCAGCGGCGGGTGCTGCCGCGAGGTGGTGCCCTGCGTGGTTCTCCCTGTTTGCACTAGTGTTTTTGTGCTTGGCGTTCCACGGGTTAAGTTGTGGCTGCATCTGTATGGTGGGTGTGGCCTCTGGCCTGCCTTAAATATCAGCAGTGTGGAGCCTGAAGTCCCAGTGTTAGTTTGTCCAGCCATGGTGGAGAGCATGGCTGGGTGAGTGTCTCTTCCCCACCTGTGTGTGTAGTGGGAGCCACCCTTATTTGTTATGGCCCAGCCTGTCTGTATTGTTTCTTTGCTGTTTCCCTTCCTCTATGATTGTGATCTGTGTATCCCCATCCCTGGTGTAGCTGTATCGTTGGGTATGTGTGGAGTTTTATTCACTGTGTGATGCTCCGGGAAGGGGCCTGCCCACCCGGAGGGGTGTGGTACCTACCTGACGGTGTGCTGTCACGGCCTGGATCCGTTCCCATGCAGTAGACCTCCCATGCAGGATCCATGAGGTTTGGATCCGCCTTCACTGCCTACCGTGCGGCAGAGTAAGAGTCTATTGTTTATGCTCACCATGTTGTTCTAACTGCACACTGTCAGGATCCCGGCTGCAGAGGGGCCTCTGGAGACTCCTGCTCATCCGTGTCCCTGGGTGAGCTTAGGTGGTCTCTACCCTCGTTTTGCTCCCAGGGTGGGGAAACAAGGGGATTACTGCAGGGCTACAGGTTCCTGTCGGTATGGGCCCTCCTGCCTGTGGAATTCGGCCCTTACGATTAGAGCTCAGGGCCCCAGCGATAGGGGCCGTGCTGAGTCCCGCGGTTCCCTTCTCCCACACTTTTAGCGCTTTTTGGCCCGACCGTCAGTCGAAAATTGCACGCAGGGCGTTGCCCTTCCCGCCCCGACCGTGACAGGCTGGGGGAAGCTTCAGCGTGTGCAAGGTACCATGAATTCTCTTCAGTACCAGGAGATATTGGATGAAAATGTGATGCAGTCCGTCACAAACCTGAGGCTTGGGAGGCGTTGGACCTTTCAACAGGACAATGATCCCAAGCATACCTCAAGTCCACTAGAGCATGGTTTGCAGATTAAAGGCTGGAACATTTTGAAGTGGCCATCGCAGTCACCAGACTTAAATCCGATTGAGAACCTCTGGTGGGACTTAAAGAAAGCAGTTGCAGCGTGCAAGCCTAAGAATGTGACTGAACTGGAGGCTTTTGCCCATGAAGAATGGGCGAAGATACCCGTAGATCGCTGCAAGACACTTGTGTCAAAGCTATGCTTCACGTTTAAAAGCTGTTATAACTGGAAAAGGATGTTGTACTAAGTACTAAGATTGAATGTCACTTGGGGGTTGAATAAAACTGATAATGATGTGAGCACAGAAAAGACATTTGTGGTTATTTCATTATAAATGTTATGTTATATTTGTCTGACTTACAAGTGCCTCTTTGATTTAATTGTAAACAAGATGACTGAAATGATCAAAATCAATGTCAAACTGGCCAAAACACTCAATTTCAGTGGGGGTTAAATAATTTTGAACACAACTGTATAACGTGTATTGTGCTTTTTGTAATATTGCTCGATTTTGCTGTAATATCTCAGCCAAAATCAGCCAGAACTGACAGCAGCCGGTAAAGACATGTCAAATACATATAGGGTCCATTCACACGTCTGTTAAATGTTTCGCATACCTCAATTGGAAGGCGTTTACAGACCCATTGATTCTAAATTCCAGTTCAAAAAAATTAGGCATAGATATGGCTCGAACTATCCATCAGCAAACAGTTCCTGGCGAACATCAGCTGTTCGCGTTCGCCAAGGCGGCCGAGAACATAGATGTTCGGGTCCGCCCCCTATACATCATCATTGAGCAAACATTGACCCTATATCTCACAGTCAGCAGACACATTCCAGCCAATCAGCAGCATACTCTCCTCCCAGACCCTCCCATCTCCTGAACAGCATCTATTTTAGATTCATTCGAAGCTGCAGTCTTAGTTAGTGTTGGACGAACAGTTCGAATCGTTCGGGTCCAGTGCCGAGTTTTGGGGTGTCCATGAACCATGGACCCGAACCCTGACATTTTCAAAAAGATTCGGGTTCGGGTCCGTGTTCGTCGATTTCTTCCCGCTTTCTGAAGGGCTGCACAGCAGCCAATCAGCTAGCGTTTACTTCTTGCCCTAAGAGCCCATCACAGCCATGCCTACTAGTGGCATGGCTGTGATTGACCATGCAGCATGTGACCCAGCCTCTATTTAAGCTGGAGTCACGTGAGCGCCGCACGTCACACTGCTCTGACTAGTGTAGGGAGAGGATGCAGCTTCTGAGGGCGAGATAGGCGGGGATAAAGAAGTGATTGAATGATCTACCTTTCTACACCTGTGCATCAGACCAACAGCTGAGCTGTTCACTGAAAGTCACTATTTTGTTGAGACTGGCCAGAGCGATTTTTACTGGCACATGTAACTGGGCTGACCGGCGGTGGCCATTTTGGGATTTTGTGGTGCGCCAGCACAAGCTGCCACAGAGTCTAAACCAAAGCTCCAAAGAAGTTAAAAATCTACACCTGTGAATCAGAACAACAGCGATTCAGCTGCTCAGTCAAAGTCAATTACTGGGCTGATAGGCGGCGGCCATTTTGGGACTTGTGGTGCTACAGCAAAAGCTGCCACAACGTCCATTAATCTCATGTAATAGTCGATTTTTTCATAGATATACTACATCAGGGGTTTGGCTGTGCTTGTGTCACCCATACAAACTGCAAAGATATTTAATATATCAGTGGTGAAACTGAAAGTAACCCACTTGGATAGCAAATCCCATGAATGTGCTGTTCCAGCTAGGCTAGCCAGTGCCACTACAGCCAAGTCCAATACTGTCAGCCAGAAATATATTATTTTTTTATGTGCCAGAAATATAAATTAAAAAAGCTTTCACCGTAATAATAAAATTATTCTGGTGTTAGACCAGAAGAAGCACTCCTGTTGTAATTAATACTGTAAAAGGCTTAGGCAATATTTCTCCCAGTGTGGGAAATTTATCTAGCAAAACTAGCATTTTAAAAATTCCGGTGTTCTGAAATACCAGCAGTCCTCTTGTAATTAATACCGCAAAAGGCATTATATCGTCCAGTGTTGTAATTTTGGTGAAAAAAAGGCCAATTTAATCAATCTGGTGTTAGTTAGACCAGAAACAGTAGGCCTCACGTTTTTACTCCTGTAAAAGGAATTAATACCAGAAAAAGGCATTACATTGTCCAGTGTTGTAATTTTGGTGAAAAAAAGGCCAATTTAATCAATCTGGTGTTAGTTAGACCAGAAACAGTAGGCCTCACGTTTTACTCCTGTAAAAAGGAATTATATCTCCCGTGTGGGAATCTATGTACCAAAACTAGCATTTTAAAAATTCTGGTGTCCAATTTGCAGCAGTTTTCTTGTAATTAATACCGGAAAAGGAATTATATCTTCCAGTGTGGG
Organism: Bufotes viridis; assembly: GCA_033119425.1. Lineage (NCBI taxonomy): Eukaryota > Metazoa > Chordata > Amphibia > Anura > Bufonidae > Bufotes > Bufotes viridis. The sequence goes on from JAKVIS010004959.1 coordinate 4,939, forward strand.
AATTTATGTACACAAACTAGCATTTTAAAAATTCTGGTGTCCAATTAGCAGCAGTCTTCTTGTAATTAATACCGCAAAAGGCATTACATTGTCCAGTGTTGTAATTTTGGTGAAAAAAAGGCCAATTTAATCAATCTGGTGTTAGTTACACCAGAAACAGTAGGCATCACGTTTTTACTCCTGTAAAAGGAATTAATATACGAAAAAGGCATTACATTGTCCAGTGTTGTAATTTGGTGAAAAAAAGGCCAATTTAATCAATCTGGTGTTAGTGGCACCTGAAACAGTAGGCCTCACGCTTTTACTCCTGTAAAAGGAATTAATACCGTAAAGGCATTACATTCTCCAGTGTTGTAATTTTGGTGAAAAAAAGGCCAATTTAATCAATCTGGTGTTAGTTACACCAGAAACAGTAGGCCTCACGTTTTTACTCCTGTAAAAATGGAATTATATCTCCAGTGTGTGGAATTCTAGGTACTAAACTAGCATATTAAAATTCTGGTGTCCAATTAGCAGCAGTCGTCTCTGTAATTAATACCGCAAAAGGCATTATTGTCCAGTGTTGTAATTTTGGTGAAAAAAGGCCAATTTAATCAATCTGGTGTTAGTTAGACCAGAAACAGTAGGCCTCACGTTTTTACTCCTGTAAAAGGAATTATATCTCCCCGTGTGGGAATCTATGTACCAAAACTAGCATATTAAAAATTCTGGTGTCCAATTTTGCAGCAGTTTTCTTGTAATTAATACCGGAAAAGGAATTATATCTTCCAGTGTGGGAATTTATGTACACAAACTAGCATTTTAAAAATTCTGGTGTCCAATTAGCAGCAGTCTTCTTGTAATTAATACCGCAAAAGGCATTACATTGTCCAGTGTTGTAATTTTGGTGAAAAAAGGCCAATTTAATCAATCTGGTGTTAGTTAGACCAGAAACAGTAGGCCTCACGTTTTTACTCCTGTAAAAGGAATTATATCTCCTCGTGTGAGAATCTATGTACCAAAACTAGCATATTAAAAATTCTGGTGTCCAATTTGCAGCAGTTTTCTTGTAATTAATACCGGAAAAAGGAATTATATCTTCCAGTGTGGGAATTTATGCACACAAACTAGCATTTTAATAATTCTGGTGTCCAATTAGCAGCAGTGTTCTTGTAATTAATACCGAAAAAGGAATTATATCTGTCCAGTGTTGGAATTTATGTGACACAAACTAGCCATTTTAATCAATTCTGGTGTCAGTTCAGAAACAGCAGGCCTACGTTACTCCTGTAAAAGGAATTAATACCGCAAAAGGCATTACATTGTCCAGTGTTGTAACTTTGGTGAAAAAGGCCAATTTAATCAATCTGGTGTTAGTTACACCTGAAACAGTAGGCCTCATGTGCTTACTCCTGTAAAAGGAATGATATCTCCCGTGTGGGGAATCTATGTACCAAAACTAGCATCTTAAAAATCTCTGGTGTCCAATTTGCAGCAGTTTTCTTGTAATTAATAGGAGAAAAGGAATTATATATCCAGTGTGGGAATTGCTTATGTGCACAAACTAGCTGTCACCTGACGAAGTGGGGAAATGCCCCGCCCGCGCTTTTATCCACGGCCGCTGGGCCCAAAAAGGACTAAAAGCAGGGACATAAACGAGGAACTGCCAAACTAGCTACGTCCCTAACGCTGGCCCTGGTCTCCCTAACAGTATGGGCCGACCCGAAGGTAGGAGGTTCCCATACGTCTGAACCCAGAACCCTGGACATCCTGCTGCCACCCTGGGTCTAACAGGGCAGAGACCTGCCTCATCACCCAGGGACACGGGATGAGCAGGAGTCTCCCGAGCCCCTCTGGCAGCGGGACCCTGACAGTGTGAACCCCAGTGCCGCAGGAGAGCATTACAACCAAACACTCTTACCTGCCGCTGCCGCAGTAGATAAGCGGATCAAGAACTCCCAGCCTCCCATGCGGACAACTGGCAGCAGCGGATGGATCCCAAAGTGGCAGCTCGCCATCAGGGCTGGTACCACACCCCTCCGGGCTGCTTAAGCCCCCTTCGGACATCACACCGTGTCAACAAACGCCAAACATACCCACACCATACTACAACAACCAGGTGGGTAAGGGGATACACAGACACTCACCAGGGAAGAAGGAACCACACTGCTTAGACAATATAACAAATAAGGGTGACTGCACCACTTGAACATCAAGTGGCTTGAGACAGACAATAAGCTCCAGCCATGCTCACACACATGACTGGACAAACCAAACTTGAGCCTCCAGGCTCCAAGCACAGGAACTTAAAGGGCGCACTGAGGACACACTCCTGGTCAGCCACACCTTAGCCACACCTTAACCCGTGCACGCCACACAAGCACTGAAGACACTAAACAAAGGGAATCGTGCACGGGAAAGGGGAAAGACACACATGCACGACAGAAGTTCTGCTGGCAGCAGCCAGCATGTGTGTCTATGTGTCACCACACCAAAGACAAGAGCAGCTGTGGCTCACTGGCAAACATAACACATGCACATATACGAGATAGCATACGTCCAGTGTATGCGAGGCCACAGGTAAAAGCCACGACCGTGGGCGGATGACCCGTTGCCAGCAGCAACGCAACCGCACATGAGAGCAACGGGGTAGCAGCCCTCCGATGCAGGCGACACACTGCCGCGCTGACAAGCCACACGCCACGACCTAAGCCTGGAGTGCGTTGACACTAGCATTTAAAAATTCTGGTGTCCAGTTAGCAGTCTTCTTGTAATTAATACCGCAAAAAGGCATTGTGTCCAGTGTTGTAATTTTGGTGAAAAAGAAGGCCGATTTAATCAATCTGGTGTTTGTTAGACCATGAAACAGTAGGCCTCACGTTTTCACTCCTGTAAAAGGAATTATATCTCCCCGTGTGGGAATCTATGTACCAAAACTAGCATTTTAAAAATTATAGTGTCAATTTGCAGCAGTCTTCTTTGTAATTAATACCGCACAAAGGCATTGTTGTCAGTGTTGTAATTTTGGTGAAAAAAGGTCAATTTAATCAATCTGGTGTTTGTTAGACCAGAAACAGTAGGCCTCACGTTTTCACTCCTGTAAAAGGAATTATATCTCCCGTGTAGGAATCTATGTACCAAAACTAGCATTTAAAAATTCTGGTGTCCAATTTGCAGCAGTTTTCTTGTAATTAATACCGGAAAAAGGAATTATATCTTCCAGTGTGGGAATTTATGTACACAAACTAGCATTATAAAAATTCTGGTGTCCAATTAGCAGCAGTCTTCTTGTAATTAATACCGCCAAAAGGCATTATTGTCCAGTGTTGTAATTTTGGTGAAAAAAGGCCAATTTAATCAATCTGGTGTTTGTTAGACCAGAAACAGTAGGCCTCACGTTTGTACTCCTGTAAAAGGAATTATATCTCCCGTGTGGGAATCTATGTACCAAAACTAGCATTTTAAAAATTCTGGTGTCCAATTTGCAGCAGTCTTCTTGTAATTAATACCGGAAAAAGAATTATATCTTCCAGTGTGAGAATTTTGGGGCTAAAAAATAATATATTTTATTGTGGTGCGAGTTGAATCGCAACAATGAGGAAACATTCTATTAAGGGACGAGGACGCGGTCGTGGTGGTGTCCGTGGAGCCTCTGTTGCTGGCAGAGGGCGTGGCCGTTCGGCCTCAGGCGCACAAAGTAGTGAACCAACTCCCTCAAGTAGCCGGCAGAATTTACAGCGATATTTGGTGGGGCCCAATGCCGTTATGAGGATGGTAGGCCTGAGCAGGTACAGGCATTAGTCGATTGGGTGGCCGACAGTGCTTCCAGCACGTTCACCACGTGTCTTCCGCCCAGTCTTCTGCGGAAGCGCACAGGTGGCACCTGAAAACCAAGCCCATCAGTCTGTCACATCACCCCCATGCATATCAGGGAAACTGGCTGAGCCTCAAGTTATGCAGCAGTCTCTTATTCTGTTTGAAGACTCTGCTCCCACGGTTTCCAGGGCGTCCACCTAGCCCTTCCCCAGCGGTGGAAGACATTCCATGCACTGGCGCACAACCACTTATGTATCCAGATGATGAGGACATGGGAATACCACCACAGCAGAGTGACCGGAGTCTCTGATGATGGCTGAAGCACTGGTGCCCACTGCCGCGTCTTATTGCAGTGTGCAGACTGAACAGGAGGAGGTCAGGGAGGAAGACTGGGTGGAAGACGATGCAGAGGACGATGAGGTCTTAGACCCCACATGGACTGAAGGTCGTGCCGCTGACTTAAATAGTTCAGAGGAAAGAGGCAGTGGTGAGACCGAGACAACAGCAGAAGCCAAAGAGGGAGCAGGGGCAAAAGCAGAACAGCCGCCGTCCAGAGAGTTCGCCTGCTATTGGCCAGCGCCAACAGGGACCCAGCACCCCAAAGGCATCTTCAAGGAGTTCCCTGGCATGGCACTTCTTCAAACAATGTGCTGACGACAAGACCAGAGTGGTTTGCACGCTGTGCCATCAGACCTGAGGCGAGCGTGCGTTCTTAACCTGAGCACCACCTGCATGATCAGGCATCTACATGCAAAGCATGAACTGCAGTGGAGTACACACCTTAAAAACAAGGAACCCGCTCAGGCTCCCCCTGCTCCCTCTACCGCTGCTGCCTCGGCTTCCGCCTCGAGAGGAATGTTGCCACCTGCCGAGCAGCAAACAGAGGATGTGCCACCGACACCACCACCACCACGCCACCGTCACCTAGCGTCTCCACTATTTCACACAGCAGCGTTCAGCTCTCCATCTCTCAAACCTTTGAGAGGAAGCGCAAATTCCCACCTAGTCACCCTCGGGCCCTTGGCCTGAATGCCAGCATTTCTAAACTACTGGCCTTTGAAATGCTGTCATTCCGGCTGAGTGGACACTGAGACAGCTTCAAACAGCTGATGGCCATGGCTGTCCCCAGTATGTGGTTCCCAGCCGCCACTACTTCTCCAAGACAGCCGTGCCTTCCCTGCACATGCAAGTGTCCGATAAAATCAAGTGTGCACTGCGCAAACGCCATTTGTGGCAGGTCCACCTAACCACGAATACGTGGACCAGTAAGCACGGCCAGGGACGCTATATCTCCCTAACTGCACACTGGGTAAATGTAGTGGCGGCTGGGCTCAGGCGGAGAGTTCCTTGGCGCACGTCCTTCCGCCGCCAAGGATCACGAGGGCATCATTCTTTGCCTCCTGTAGCCTCCTCCTCCCTACTCGGCTTCCTCCTCCTCTGCTTCCACCAGCTCATCAGTCAGCCACACCTTCACCACCAACTTCAGCACAGCCCGGGGTAACGTCAGCAGGCCATTCTGAAACTCATATGTTTGGGGGACAGGCCCCACACCGCGCAGGAGTTGTGGCGGGGTATTGAACAACAGACCGACCAGTGGTTGCTGCCGGTGGGCCTCAAGCCCGACCTGGTGGTGTGCGATAATGGGCGAAATCTCGTGGCAGCTCTGGGACTAGCCGGTTTGGCGCACATCCCTTGCCTGGCGCATGTGCTGAATTTGGTGGTGCAAGTTCATTCACAACTACCCAGACATGTCAGAGCTGCTGCATGAAGTGCGGGCCGTCTGTGCGCGCTTCCGGCGTTCACATCCTGCCGCTGCTCGCCTGTCAGCGCTACAGCGGAACTTCGGCCTTCCGCTCACCGCCTAATATGCGACGTGCCCACCCGGTGGAACTCCACCTTGCACATGCTGGAGAGACTGTGCGAGCAGCAGCAGGCCATAGTGGAGTTTCAGCTGCAGCACGCCGGGTCAGTCGCACTGCTGAACAGCACCACTTCACCACCAATGATTGGGCCTCCATGCGAGACCTGTGTGCCCTGTTGCGCTGTTTAGAGTACGCCACCAACATGGCCAGTGGCGATGCCACTGTTATCAGCGTGACAATACCAATTCTATGTCTCCTAGAGAAAGCGCTTAGGGCGATGATGGAAGGAGGTGGGCCAGGGCCAGGAGGAGGAGGAGGAGGATAGTGGGTCGTTTTTAGCACTTTCAGGCCAGTCTGTTAGAAGTGGCGGCTCAGAGGAGGTTTTTGCAACAGCAGAGGGCAGGTACAAATGTGGCCAGCCAGGGACCACTACTGGAGGGACGAGGAGGATGAGGAGGGAGGTGGAGGATGAGGATGAAACAGGTTCACAGCGGGGTGGCACCCAGCACAGCGCAGGCACATCCTGGTGCGTGGCTGGGGGATACAGAGGATGATGACGATCGCCTCCACAGAGGACAGCTTGTCACTTACCTCTGAGGGAGCCTGGCACACATAGAGCGATTACATGCTGCAGTGCCTGCAGCGACAGCAGAGTTGCCCACATTTTAACGTGTGCTGACTACTGGGTGGCCACCCTGCTGGATCCACGGTACAAAGACAATGTGCCCACTTTACTTCCTGCACTGGGCGTGATAGGAAGATCGTGCGGACAGCGCACGCTGGTGAGCTGCGCCTGAGAGCATTCCCAGCCTGTCATGGGAACAGGTGGAAGGCCAAGGCCAGGCAGAGGAGGGGCTAGAGGTGCGCCCACGCAGCAGTGTCACAGCCCAGCTCCTCTGAGGCAGGGTTGGCATGGCAGAAATGTGGAAAAGTTTTGTCTCCACTACAGCTAACTGCTCCACCACCTGTACTGGAAGCATGTTAGCAGGAGGCAACTTTCACTGACATGGTTGAACAGTACGTCTGCACACAACTCCACATACTGACGGATGGTTGACCCACATTCAACTTCTGGGTTTCCAAATTGTCCACGTGGCCAGAATTAGCATGTTATGCCTTGGAGGTGCTGTGCCTGCCCGGTCAGCGTTTTATCTGGAACGTGTATTCAGCTACGGCGGGGCGTCATTACTGACAAACGCAGCACGCCTGTCGCAGCCAACGTGGACAAGCTGGCGTTTATAAAAATGAACCAGGCATGGATCCCATAAGACCTGACCCTCCCTTGTGCAGAGTAGTCCTTAATAACTGCCTTAAACCATGTTGTCTTGTACTCTGGCCACTTCTTCATTAGAAAATCAATTTTGAAATTAAGTAGGATCTTGTGGTACAACCCAGAGTTGAATGAACCTTCCACTCTGTCTGGGTGCCGGGGCCAAAAGTACATGAAAGTGTCCTTCTCCCTGTGCTGGGTGATATGAATGTATATACCTGTGCTGTCTGACATGTCTCCTTTGCTGTGGGTGCAGGGGGCCAAAGTCGCTGAAAGCGGCCTTCTCCTGTGGTGGGTGATCGAAATGCCTGATTCTCTGCTGTGGACCTCTCTCACTCTTTCTGGGTGCAGGGTCAAAGAAACAAAAGGTGGCCTACTCCTGTGGTGGTTGACATGATGCCTGATTCTCTGCTGTGGGACCTCTCTCCTCTCGTGTGGCTGCAGGGTCAAAGTCTCTAAAGTGCCCCTTCTCCTGTGGTGGTTGATGTGAAACTGATGCTTGTGCTATCTGACCTGTCTCCTCTGTGTCGGTGCTAAGGCCTAAGTCACTGGCGGCCTTCTCCTGTGCTGGCTGATATGAATGCCTGAATCTCTGCTGTGGGACCTCTCTCCTCCGTGTGGCTGCAGGGGTCAAGAGATCGCTCAAAGATGCCCTTCTCCTGTGGTGGTTTGATGTCATTGATGGCGTTCTTGCACTGTGAGCCTGTCTCCTCTGTCTACTCGTTCTCTGACCTCAGAGCTCACTAGTCTAGTGGCCTTGTCATGTGTGCTAGGGTTTGATATAGATGTGATACAAGTGCCATCATGTTTGTGGTTTGAAACTATCAAAATTAACTAAAGGTGGCCGACTCACTGTACAGTGGGTAGATAGGTAAGGCTGATGCTTGCGCTATCTGACCACAGTATGTCTCCTCTGCATCCAGTTGCTGGAAGGCTTCAACTCACTGTGAAAGTGGCCCTTGGCGCTGTGCTGGGTGATATAAATGTTATACTTGTGCCATCTGACATGGTTGCCGGGGTCCCATTGGTGATGGCCTACTCCTGTAGTGGGCAGTGATACCTGAATGTGTGCTGTGGGGCCTCTCTCACTTTCTGGGTGCGGGGTCAAAGTAACTAAAAGTGGCCTTCTCCTGTGCTGGATGGCAT
>JAKVIS010004960.1:0-13004 GCA_033119425.1 Bufotes viridis
GCTTTGCTGCGTCAGCCTTTTAATGAGATTTATAAAACTTTCCAATTTTGTGTTGAATTTTGTAAGGTGAGAGCCTCCAACTTGCAAGATCTTGTGTATAAAAATGGTCAAGCTGGAATAACAAAAGCCACAGTATCTATTACTTTTGAGAATCTTGACAAAAAGCAGAGCCCTTTAGGGTTTGAGGCACATGATGAGATTACCGTGACAAGACAGGTATGTAATACCCCACATCGTAGCACAAGGCTTTATTTTTATTTTTTTGATACATAAAGAAGATCTATCACCTCAAACTTGAAGTAAATCCAGCTGACGTGGCAGATGTGCACTTGTCAGTAGATTCTAATGCTCTTTGTGCTATCTTTATACTCTGCTTAAATCTGGGGAAATAAGTCTTTTCATGTTATGCAAATTAGCCCTTTGGTGCAACGAGGGCCTTGCTTTTGCACCCGAGGCTCTGCTTATTTTCTTTGCTTGCTGTGTCTCCACTGCTTTGACTGACAGGGCCAAGAAACGTAAGGGTAATTGGGCCTAGTCCTGAAATCTGTTGGCAGTGCGTGCACCTCTTTGATTGGCACACGCGCTGTACAGTACTGAAGCTCTCCTGGGTGATGGAACCTGTACTGCACATGCATCCATCCACCCTGCGAGCTTCATTACTGTAGAGTGTGTGCGCCGAACAAAGGGGTGCACGCATTGCCATAAGATCTCAGGGCCAGGAATAATTACCTATTCACTGCTTAGCCCTGTCAGTCAAAGTGGTAAGGGCACAGCTGGCATGGAAAATGAGCTGAGCCTAGGGTGCAGCGGTAAAGCCCTCGTTGCACCAAGGGGCTAACTTGCATCCGGTTAAAACACGTATTTCTCTGGATTTGGGCCATGTATATAGATGGGACAAGGAGCATTAAATTCTGCTGACAAGTGCACATCTCCCATGTCAGCTGGATTTATTTCAAGGTGTGTGGTCCCCTTTAACTGTATTCTTCTCTCTTTTCAAGGTTGTCATTGGAGGCAGAAATAAATATTTGATCAATGGAGTCAATGCAAACAACACTCGTGTGCAAGATCTTTTCTGTTCTGTTGGTCTTAATGTTAATAATCCTCACTTTCTCATCATGCAGGTATGTACTGTCATGTGGATGATAATTTAGGTGACAAGAAATTAGGACTATCACTCATATATAGAAACAAAGGACCGTTGCCACAAGAGCTTACATTTTTCTCTTGGTTCCCTACAGCTGTGTACTAATAATTCATTAACTATGGTTTTCTAATGTCCTGGTGAACCGTTCAAATGTGCTCTCCTGGCTTCTGATATTGATGACCTTTCCTCAGGATAGGTCATCAATATCCAACCAGTGGGGGCCTGACACCCTGAACCCCCTTGATGAGCTGTCCCCTGTGGCCCCCAATGCTGGAAGGTGCACTTTGAATGGGCCGAGATCACAGCTCTGTTCAAACTGTAGTTGCGTTACTGCAGCACAGCCCCCTATTCAATGGTATGACCTATCCTGAGGATAGATAATTGTCGGGAGCCTGTAAACCCCCTTTAAGTAAACTGCCAACTTACATTTCATGACGTATTATATTTCATTATAGACTTAAGTCTTAAAGGCATTCTGTCACCTCAATTTACCCTATAGAGCTGCAGACATGCACTCTTAGATCGCCGCTAGCATGTCCGCAATATACCTGTCCCATAGCTCTGTGTGCTTTTATTTTGTTTAAAAAATGATTTTATTGATATGTGAATTCGCTTGTGAAGGTGCCCAAGGGGCTGTGTACTAACCGTTCTGGTGCCAAGCGATGCCCCCCTGTGAGGGAGCCCAGCACCGCCTGCGTCCGCTGAATCTCCTCCTTGCTCAGAGTGAGATCGCTGTAAATCTCGTGATGCGTGAGCTCGCGCATTCGCAGTTCCTTCCCTGAGGCTGATGCCAGCACAGGAAAGGAACACTGTCGGAACTGCGCATGCGCGATCTCGCTCGTCGCGAGATTTATGGCGATCTCACTGAGCAAGGAGGAGATTCGGCGGATGCAGGCGGTGCTGGGCTCCTTCACGGGGGGGGCGTGGCTTGGCACCAAAAAGGTTAGTACAGCCCCTTAGGCACCTTCACAAGCGAATTTACATATCAATAAAATCATTTTTTTAAACAAAATAAAAGCACACAGAGCTATGGGACAGGTATATTGCGGACATGCTAGCAGCGATCTAGCCGTGCATGTCCGCAGCTCTATAGGGTAAAATTAGGTGACAGAATCTCTTTAATATTACAATGTAGAAATATTTGCTTTATAGTCCAAGTAAGCGTCACTTCTTACTCATATATATATATATTTTTTATTTATTTTTATTTCAGGGCAGGATAACAAAGGTTTTGAATATGAAGCCTCCAGAGGTAAATATATTGTTCTTTATGGCACTTTTAGACCTGGCTCAAAGTTGAACCATTTGTAGACATATTTTGATAAGTTCTTGTATTGCATTATTGTGTTCCTTTTCTGTCTTGACTTTAAATTTTCTGGCTCTACTACACATTGTAAGAGGAAGTATTGATGCTTTTGTGTTTAGATTCTAGCTATGATCGAAGAGGCAGCAGGCACCAGAATGTATGAATGCAAGAAGATAGCTGCTCAAAAAACCATTGAGAAAAAGGAAGCCAAGCTGAAGGAGATCCAGACGGTAACTAGTGGTATTCTTACTAACATGAGCATTTGAGAAGTTATTCCTGATACATATTAACGTTTGTGTAACATGCTGTAAAGTGTACCTGTGCTTTGAAAAACTTTTAGTATGTCATGGCAATTTATCAAATTTTTTGATTGGTGGTGGTTTGAGTGCTGAGACCCCCTGTTATCACTAGAACAAGGGAGAGAAGCTTTCTCTCTGCACTGCATGCAATGGAGACTAGATAGGCCCGTAGACTTTCTGCTTAGTCCATGTCCTGCAGTCAGTAGAGTGTGCTATGCAATGCTTTTCTGTCCTCTTTCTAGCGATCAGTGGGGTCTCGGCATTCAGACTCCTATGGATGAAAACCTTTGATATGTCGGTATGACACATCTTAAATATTTTTTTTTTTTTTAAACTGCAGTGATACTTTAAAGATGGTTTCTTTTCTAGATTCTGGAGGAAGAGATCACCCCAACTATACACAAACTCAAGGAGGTAAGCGTAAATGTAGTGCTTTCTACTCTATTGATGGATTATAGCACGTAGAACTGACACTTAAATGATGACCATCATTTAGTGAAACATGCTTTCACCACAATACTATTATCAAACAATATTAAAATGTTACTAGCCAGTATTGCATTAATCTGTTCAGTTCAGCCAATATTAGTACTTCTAAAAAAAAATATTTTTTTTTTTTTTTTTTTTGAGAACCCTGTTAGGGCTCTTTCACACTAGCGTTTTTGTTTTCTGCCATAGAGATCCCTCGTCGGATTATCCCAATGCATTCTGAATGGAGAGAAATCCGTTCAGGATTCATCAAAATGTCTTCAGTTCAGGACCGGAACGTTGTTTGGCCGGAGAAAATACCGCAGCATGCTGCGCTTTTTACTCCGGCCAAAAATCCTGAACACTTGCCGCAAGGTCGGATCTGGAATTAATGCCCATTGAAAGGCATTAATCCGGATCCGGCCTTAAGCTAAACGTCGTTTCGGCGCATCGCCGGATCCGACATTTAGCTTTTTCTCAATGGTTACCATGGCAGCCAGGACGCTAAAGTCCTGGTTGCCAAGGTAAAGTGTAGTGGGGAGCGGGGGAGCAGTATACTTACCGTCCGTGCGGCTCCCGGGGCGCTCCAGAGTGAAGTCAGGGCGCCCTACACGCATGGATCACGTGATCCATGCGCATGGGGCGCTCTGACGTCATTCTGGAGCGCCCCGGGAGCCGCACGGACTGTAAGTATACCGCTCCCCCGCTCCCCACTACTACTATGGCAACCAGGACTTTAATAGCGTCCTGGCTGCCATAGTAACCTCAAAGCATTCCGAAGACCGATCAGGATCCTGATCAGTCATCTAATGCTTCAGGCGACTTGCGTTCTGACGGATCCAATGGGATGGAAGTGCCTGCCGGATCCTCAGAACGCAAGTGTGAAAGAGGCCTTAATTGGAAAAGCAGGACTTCAGTTTTCTGTTACAGGGAACCATTTCTGTTTCTCCGGAATAACTTCTCCAGAAGACTTTGTGTAGCACCTTCTCGCTAAAAGCTATTGTGGCAATTAAACGTCAGTGCTTTCAGTCGTACAGTATATGCAGCTGCACAGATTCTGAAGACCTATAATTTTCTTGTCGTCTTTTTATAGGAAAGGTCCTCTTATTTGGAATACCAGAAGATCACAAGAGAAATTGAGCATCTGAGTCGTCTCTATGTGGCCTATCAGTTTGTTTGTGCCGAGGAAACCAAAGTGCGTTCTGCTGAGGAACTGAAGGAAATGCAGGACTCCATTCAGAAACTTCAGGAGACTATGGCTGAGAATGACCGCAAGGTGAAAGAACTGAGCAAAGAGATAGCAGAGCTGGAGAAGAAGAGAGATCAGGTATGCCAGATTTTTTTTTCTAGCAGTATCAACAGGTTATCGTAAAAGCTTTTCAAAATGTTTAGTTTTTATCTACTTTAAATATTACAAGTTTCAAATTCAGTACTAAGGCTGGGTTCACGTATGTGGTGCATTTTCTGTTCCAGTGTAGGAAAAAAGAAGGCCCGGATCTGGCACATGCCGCACACAAACAGTCAGTAGGCCCCTTGGGGTCTGTCGGGCTTCTGTAATTTACCACTGCATGCAGCCATAAACAGCCCTGTATTTCTGTTGGAATCTGAGTCTAGCCTAAAGAGGTTGTCCACTTTGACAAATGCCTTTTTGTTAGCTATGTCTTCCAAAAAAATAAGCTGATTAAAAGTTGTTTGGCAGCATGAACTCTGTTATCCTCTCCAATCAGTGGGTGACTGTTCTCTGCAGCTGATAATAGGTGGATGTCCAGTGTCAACCGTGTGGTTCTAACAAGAGGATGTCTCGCCACTGCTGACTACTACAGACTTTTGCTCCCTATGCAAAAGCTATTCTGGACCAATCTTTCATTTAACTCTGGTCTGTTCCCCTATTATTGCATTTGCTACTAAAAGTTCTACTTGTGAATTTTAAACAGGTTGTTACCTGTGTGTGTGTGTGTGTGTGTGTGTGTGTGTGTGCGCGCATAGTGTGACCTTGTCCAATCACTGTGAGACACTTCATGGTCATTCTCTTTCCCCCTCTTGTCTTGTCATTCTCTTTCCCCCTCTTGTCTTGTCATTCTCTTTCCCCCTCTTGTCTTGTCAATCTCTTTCCCCCTCTTGTCTTGTCAATCTCTTTCCCCCTCTTGTCTTGTCAATCTCTTTCCCCCTCTTGTCTTGTCAATCTCTTTCCCCCTCTTGTCTTGTCAATCTTTCTCCCCCCCTACCTCTGGTGTAGAGTGGCCGAGCACTGTATGGTCCCACGGGTACAGGAGCTTTAGTTTCTTGTACCCGGGCGGACTGACAGGAAGTGCACATTGTGTGCGCACTTCTTGTCTGTCCGGCCGGGTACAGGAGACAGATGCTCCCTGTACCGTGGACCATACAGGGCTCGGCCACGCTACAATGAGGGAGTGCTGAGCGTTTTCCTCCTGTCAGTCCCTCTCTTCATGCTGCGCCCGGGAGGTGCGCCCTCATGGACGAGCCCGAGCAGAGCAGCAGCCGCCTGAGGCTCTATATAGAGAGCTCGGGCGGCTGCAGCATGTAGGGGGCCGGCGCTCCTAGTCCGCATGTAGGACGCGCCGGCCCTGCGCCCTGGCACCTGAGAGAACTGGCTGACAAATACCCAGGCGCCAGGACCAAATTCCTGGTTGCCATGGCGACCTGGCGCCTGGGATTTGTCGAGCCCTGGTTTATATGAAAACTATTGTGTATAAAATGCTTATACTTGTAGCATGTACTGTATTGGATTAGACTACCTATGTAGTTTTCTTACCTGTTTTCTATGCACATACATGTGTCAACTACTTTATTTTAAAGGAAATTGGGGGTGCATTACGTACACTAGAGGAAGGCCTTGCTGAAGCTCAAAGAGCTGACACTAAAGCACAGAGCGCCTTGGATCTGAAGAAACAAAACATGAAAGGTGAAGAGAAGAAACGAAAAGAACTGGTCAAGAGCATGCAAGAGGTATGATGGAGATAAAACCTTTGTAATTGATCGGTCCATTTTATATAGAGCTGTCATAATATATACTGTGTGTGTGTGTGTGTGTGTATATAGATAGATATAATAAAAAAATTTTTATCTGCTTTTTAAAGGATGCCAAGGCCTTAACGAACAAAGAGAAGGAAATTAAGAAGATTACAGACAGCTTCAGCACCCTGCAGGAAACAAGTCAGAAGGATGCGGAGGCCCTTACTGCTGCACAGCAACATTTCAATGCAGTGTCTGCAGGTTTGTCCAGTAATGAGGATGGTGAGGAGGCTACACTCGCAGGACAGATGATGACGTGCAAAAATGACATCAGCAAAGCTGAAACTGAGGCTAAGCAAGTAAGGTTCTTGGAGTTTTTTCTTTTCCCTACCAGGATGATGATGTTTTTGGAATAATATTTAAAGGTATATTGGAAGGCAGTCTGGAGCAATGGGGATGCCCTCATTAGCCAAAAGGACTCATTTGCATATTAAGAAAAAGTATCATAACTCGGGAATAGAGCCCTATAGGTCATCAATGTTAGGAGCCTGGAAAAACAGCTTTAAATTTTGTGCATCTTTATACCTAATATTTGTCTATAAATGCTGCACTAGTTTTCTACACCATCCCCCTTCTGGAGTAGCTTTAGGACTTTATCTTTTTTTAAAAAGTCGCAGTGATAAATCTGAAGTAAAACTAGTTAACATAGCTAAGCACATCCATGGAGAAAGAACTGACCCTACCGGGTCAGAATACTGCTTCCCAGTATAATTAGTCTCCCAGCATTTTCTCGATCGCGTGCCGTACACATGCTTCAGGCCTGGCTACAACCCACAATGTATGCGGGTGGTGCCTGCACAGTCAGACAGCTTTGTAGTATTTTGTACCATCCTTTTTGTGCTTTTATGTACTGTATGTTACACAGCAATGAAGGATAGAAATTCCAAACCGGGATAACGTGTTAGGCTTGGGGCATTACTCTGCCAAAGGAAGTGACCAAGCATAAAGACAGGCCACATGGTGACACAATCCAGAAACAAACATGACTTTACTAGTTCTCCGAAGAGGTTCAAATCTTTACAATTACAGTGCAATATAGTTGACACTCTTTACCGTATTGTCTGTCATAGGAGAGACTCAATGGTTAAACTCACATTGAAATGTCTCGTAAATGTATAAAAATTTGAGGGAATAGGGGGTCGTTGGATTGACTTGTAGGCCTTCTAAGCTGTGGTTACTAGCTTCTAGACAAAGGGTTACTCCATTATTTACATAAATGTTGGCGTTATGATTTGGGAAAGGGGGGTGGAATGGGTGGGAGGTACATTTTCTATGTCCTCTGCATGGACCGTTATTGATTGGCTTTCCACTATTAATTTGTTTGCCTCATGCATTGTAATTGTATTTGGTCTTAATTGTATAATTTTATTGGATTTTTGAAAACCTAATAAAGAAATATCTGATTTGAAAAAAGTCACTTAAAGGGGTTGTGCAGGGGGTTTATATTGATGACCTATCCTTAGGATAGGTAATCAATATCTGATCGCCTGGGGCTGGCACCCCCGTCGATCAGCAGTTTGACGAAGAGGCAGCACTCCATGCAAACGCTACTTCCTCTTCATTACACTGCCCGTTGTCTCAGAAGTGCAGTGTAATTACAAGTACTCGCTCCATTCACTTTAATAGAACGAGTACTTGTAATAAGGCTACCGCTCCAAGGGAGACGACGGGCAGTGTAATGAAGAGGAAGCAGGGCTGGAATGTTGCGCCGCCACCTCTTCAGATCAGATATTGATGACCTATCATGAGGATAGGTCATCAGTATAACACCCCTCGGCACCCCCTTTAAACAAATAGACTTTACTCAAAATTGACCCAGTCAAAAGCTCCAATTTAATGGTGGCCTCCAGCCACCACACCTTACATGTTGACGGGTACTGTTTTCTTTTCCTAGCAAAGTAACTACAGGAGAATTGATTCTCTGGTTGACTAAAAGGGTTCCAGATAATTAATATATATGAAATTGTTCTTATTTATCAAGGCTCAGATGAAACTGAAACATGCACAGCAGGAACTGAAAACCAAGCAGACTGAGGTGAAGAAGATGGACAGTGGCTACAAGAAGGACAGTGAGGTGTTTGAAGCAGTTAAGAAAAACAAGGAGAAACTTGAAGCAGAAATTAAGAAACTCAACTATGAAGGTATGAGGTCTTCATTACAATGATATATATAGTTGATAGGATTTTATAATTTTTGGAAAGCTATAAATAATTTCTTTGCATTTAGATGGAAAAGAGGAGCAGCTTTTGGAAAAACGCAGGGAATTATCTCGGAATGTTGGGCGCCTTAGAGAGGCTTATGAGTCGCTGATGGCTCGCTTTTCCAGCCTTCACTTTGAATACAGGTATTCCACATCACTGCAGGCATAATTGTAGAAATTGCTTAAAGGGGCTGTGCGGTGTTAGGATAAAAAAGGACCTGTCCTTAGATCATTAGTATCAGATCAGCAAGGTTTTGGAATCCTGACACCCATAGATGGATCTAGACCCATTTATTTCAATGGGGCCACAAAAGTGGAGAAAGAACTGACTACCCTTAAGAATTCTAAACAGTGTCTACCTGCACGCCGTCTAGCCTGTAGCAGCAGTGCAGTGAAATTACTACTGTTCTTCCCATTAAAGTAAACGGGAGAGGAGGGTAATTACACTGCACCTCCTCTACAGGCTAGACGGTATGCATTCATGCATGCATCATTGAAGAAGACATTGCACTCGCATGAGTGCCACGGTCTCTTCAACCGGTTGATCAGCAGAGTTGCAGCTGGAGATAGAGATTAATGCGCACTGATATGAACTAGTGCGTTCTTAGGGCTCATTTACACGACCATATGAATGGGTCTGCATTTGTTCTGCAATTTTCTGGAATGGGTGCGGACCCATTTATTTCAGTGGGGCCACAAAAGATGCAGACAGCGCACGGAGTGTGCTGTCCGCATCCGTTGCTCTGTTCCGTGACCCAGCAAAAAAAAAGATAGAACATGTCCTATTCTTGTCCATTTTGCAGACAAGACTAGGCATTTCTAAAATGTGCTGCCTGTTCTGTTCCAGATTGCTGCAAGCAAATAGGCCAGGTAACACAGAGATAATCAAAATCACTTTTACAGCACAAATTAAAATAAAAAATGACAGTTGCACTTTAATGATGGTTTATTAACCATGTAAAATTATTTTGCAATGGTAAATCTTATACAGAGTGTTATTACAGTAATTTGGCTTCTCTGCAATGTTATCAATTTGTTCATGCAGGAGGTCTTCCAGCCCTTTTATATTGATGGCCTATCCTCATGATACGCCCTCAACATTTTTTTTGTGGTGGTCTGACGCGATTAGCTTTTCTGCAGTAGCTTTGGCAGTTGGCGCCGAAACTATACCTGAATACATAGTTTTAGGGTGGACAGAGTAGTTTACTGCAGGACTCGTCCCATTAAAGTGAATGCAAGCAGCACTGCAGTAACCAGCTACATGCAGTGAATGGTGCTGTAGTTTCCGGTGCTGGAGCTACTGCCGAACAGCGGGGGTGTGGGGTAGGCCATCAATAAAGAGACCAGCAAGCCAGTTCTAACAACATGTATACTAGGGAGTTATGTGCTCAATTTCTTAACACATGGTATTGATTCTTCAAAGGCAAATTTTGAGAGGTTTATCTGATATGCACTTTGTTATCCACATACATAAACAACTGCTGTTCATTTCACTGTAATTTGCGGCCTACAACGTGCCCACGATAACTATCATTAGTTGTGGTGTAGCAACGAAAACTCTGTCGCTTGTCCACATTTAATGTCTTCCAGAAGTTGCATAACTGTCATGCATCAGGTGGCAACTTAGGGAGATACTGTCTCTCCTTAAGGAGATCATCTTTCTATGGAGACTTGTGGTAATGCTCCATGGGAAATTAATATGCAAAGGGTATCCCCCCCACCGAGAAATACAACCATCTCTCTAGCGCCACTTTCTGGAAGTGGCTCCATCAGTGACTAATTTTGTGTTCGTTTTATCTATGATTGTGCTGTATTTTCTCTTCATAGGGACCCAGAAAAGGGTTGGGATAAAAACCGTGTGAAGGGTCTTGTAGCTACACTGATGTCTGTGAAAGACCTTTCTACTGCAACAGCCTTAGAAGTGGTGGCCGGAGGTCGACTGTACAACGTTGTGGTTGATACAGAGGTAACTTTCACTTATAACCTAGGCTTTAAAAAATATATGTAGGTGAAATTCACTGGATTAATTGTTCTTTTGTACACTTTAGGTTACAGGTAAAAAATTGCTGGAAAAAGGAGAATTGAAGCGGAGGCTTACAATCATTCCTCTCAATAAAATTTCAGCACGGCGTATAGGAGATAATACCATCAATGCTGCAAAAAGTCTGGTATGTATTTGTCCAAAGCCTGGCCAGATGATGAGGCAACAAATACTTTAAAAAGGAGTCTCCGTTTTGTCAATGCAAAATACTTGCCTCTGTCAATCCTGTGCTAACAAAAACTCCCTTTGAATGCTGGGGGCAGGCCCAGAGGTTTCAGTGCTTCAGGCTCAGTGTATTAGCATCTCTAAGGCCCCCTCCGGTCTGTTTGGAGTACGGCTGTAGCGTCCTACTAGGAGGCTGCTACAGTCATCACTCGCAGCAGAGGGGAGGGCTGTGGTAGCTCATACATTGAACCTGAAGTGCTGTGGGTTGACTTGACGCACGCCCTTTAAAGGGGTTTTCTGGGACTTTAATATTGAAGGGCTATCCTTACGACAGACCGAAAGATCTGATTGGCGAGGATCCAATGCCCAGCACCCACACTGATCAGCTGTTTGAATGGGCCCATGTTGCTTGGGCAAGTGCTTTAACTTCTTCTTTACCATGTATAGTGCTATATAGTCTGTAATGACTGTGTGTGATGCTACATGTAGCTCTGTCCTATGCACTTGAATAGGCTGGAGCTGCAGTGCCAGGTATACACTGTATATGATAAACAGAGCACCACGTCTTCGTCAGACAGCTGAATCCACACAATCTGATATCCATAGGCTATCATAAGGAAAGGATAGCAATATTAAAGTCCAGGAATCCCCATTTAAATGAAATCTGTTCTGCAACATGCAAAAACATAAACTTTTGCTTTTCGGTTAGGTTGGCGCTGACAATGTACATCTTGCCCTTACATTGGTTGGATATGAGTCAGAGCTGCAAAAAGCCATGGAGTTTGTGTTTGGAACCACATTGGTCTGTGACACACTGGACAATGCTAAAAAGGTGACCTTTGACAAACGAGTATTAACCAAAACCGTGACACTTGGAGGAGATACTTTTGATCCACAAGGAACACTTAGTGGAGGTAACTTTAGTCAATATCATTTTTTCATACAAAATAACCTGCTGTAAAAACTGCCTGTGGTGTGTGTTTTTTTTTTTTTTTTTTTAAATTGTCATTTTCAATTTGATTTTGAAAAGTGATGTAAATTAGTTTGATAACGCTGCATTACCCAACAGTTTTCACTTTTTACCTCGAGGTGCCCGTTCCCAGGCCCCATCTGTGTTGTCTAAAGTACAGGAGATCAAAGATGTCCAGGATGAATTGAAAACAAAGGAGGCAGAGCTGCAGACAGTGGAGAAAGAACTGAGTACCCTTAAGAATACAGCTGAAAGGTACAATGTAGACCTTCGTCTTGTAGTTCTTGTAATAGTGCACAGTTTGTCAATAAGGCCCCCAATTTCTGTATTGTCTATACCTCTAGAACGTAGCCCGCAAAGTGAGCGTTGGCTTGACTATTTCCATCAGCCCCATAGAAGTGAATGAAGCGATGACCGCAGTTCCCATTAATTTCTATAGGACTTCTGAAAATGTCGCAGTCCGCTCTTTTTCACTTTGCAACCCGCACCTATCTGACAGAGAGAGATGGGTCAACCCCTTTAATACCTTTGGGGGACACGGCACCACTGTTATAGACACTGCCACTTTTTCCCTCGCTGGGCAACTGTTGCTCATCCTTGGATCTCATCTCAGCCTCTCCTCTCACTCTGGCACCTGGCTGTGACTTTTTCCCACTGTCTCTGGCTCCAAGAGGTTCTCTATGGCCCCTTTCACACAGGCATGATTTCCGCGCGGGTGCAATGCGTGAGGTGAACGCATTGCACCCGCACTAAATCCGGACCCATTCATTTCTATGGGGCTATGCACATGAGCAGTGATTTTCACGCATCACTTCTGCGTTGCGTGAAAATGGCAGCATGCTCTATAATGTGCGTTTTTCATGCAATGTAGGCCCCATAGAAGTGAATGGGGCTGCGGGAAAATCGCAAGCAAGTGCGGATGCAGTGCGATTTTCCCGCAAGGTTGCTAATAGACCGGACCCGATCTTTATTATTTTCCCTTATAACATGGTTATAAGTGAAAATAATAGCATTCTCAATACAGAATGCTTTGTAAAATGTGGATTAAGGGGTTAAAAATAAAAAATTTAACTCTCCTTAGCCACTTGATCGCGTAGTTGCCGATCTCTTCTGTCTTCTTCAAGCATTAGCTGCCATCTAAAGGACCTGTGGTGACGTCACATCACATGGTTCATCACCATGGTAATGGACCATGTGATGAGCTTGGTGATGTCATCACAGGTCCTTTAGCCAGCAGCTAATGCTTGAAGACAGAAGAGATCGCAACTACGCGATCAAGTGGATAAGGTGAGTACATTTTTGTTATTTTTAACCCCCTTAATCCACATTTTACAAAGCATTTTGTATTGAGAATGCTCAGGGTGTGGAAATTTTAAAA
>JAKVIS010004961.1:0-12417 GCA_033119425.1 Bufotes viridis
ATAACAGTCAAAGCGCAATCTGCTGCTATAATTAATCAATGTACTCTGTTGGCGCCAAGCTGGGACTTGCGTTTTTAAGATTTGTAATTTTTCATCCTGACGCTTGATCTACCGCTTGATCTCAACTTATATTTACTTGTAATTTCCACTGGTAAAAAGTTAAGGGATGATTATGATTATTCTAGTAACTTGATTACAGTGTAACACTGGTTTTACAAGATTTGTTTACAACCATTTGCAAAAGTTAAAATCAATTTTCGTTGATGAATAATTTCATTAGTTAAATGGTTATCCCATAGAATATTAAAACGCTGGAGTAATGCACATTATTTTAGCCATATGCAAACATTTTCACTATTTTTTTCTTCTTTTTTGCTCACATATCTGGAGGACTTGTCTCTTCAGTTCCTGTGGGCAGGAGCAGTTGCTCACATGTGACAATCAAACACCTTCATCTCCAGGAGGTGCACTGCAGTCAGCTTGTGTTAAAAAACCACACCATTATTTTAACTTATATAAGTGCAACATTTTAACCTATTTTCTCCTTTTTAAACTCATATATCGGAGGAGCTTGTCTCTTCACCCGCTGGGTAGGAGCAGGTCTTCACATGAAACCAAGCACCTGCATCTCTAGAGAGCACACTGCAGTTAGCTTTTAATCTTTATCTCCCCTGTATAGAGAATAGTCCCTCGCACACAGCCCCAGTGTTTCACCTAATAAATAGCACTATGGTATGCAATACCCTCCCATAATATTGTTCTCCTCTGTCTATAGCTATATATTATTATGATAAGAAAAAATGGTGAGCAGCACACTTGCAAAATCTGGTGCAAAAACCGCCCAAAAAAGACCCGGACCGCGGTCAATTAAGTACAGGAGAAAAGAGGTCGGCAGCACTCAAAAAATAAAGTGAAAAAAATATGATTTATTACCCAAAACAGCAACGTTTCAGCTCTCACATTGGAGCCTTTTTCAAGCCATGTTCACATGTGCTCACACAACAAATATATATAGTCATAGTGATTACAATTAAAATTACATCAATTAAGTGCATGATCAAAGTATTAGTGATAAAATAGTAAATATCGTGTACAGAAACATGATCAACAGCAGTGTACATAGTGACAAAATGAATTTCATTTCAATACAAAATATAAATACATATAAATCGTGTATTTCATAGATGATATAGTGTTAATTACTTTAATTAATAATAATAGTGCAGCTGTGATTATTAAAAAATAATTAAAAACATACTTGGAAGATGAGAAGTGCAGGTCCGACATAGCGTTAGGTTATGCAAACTGGGCATGCGCCAGCTTAGCAAACCATCGCGATATCACGATTCTAAACCCCATAGGTTGACCACAGGCAATATGGCCGAAGAAGGCTATTGTCCAAGGTGCGCATGCTCATGCCCACAGTGACGTGGATCCAAAGAGTGCGTCACCGGCACTGTATCTTAGTAACAGGGACGCTCAGGACACGTCACTGACATTACTTCACAGTATCGAGGACACTCAAAGATCGGCATAATATCCAATAACTTTATACATATTGCTGTAGCGCCGGGGGACCTCCCGCCCGACCAGGATCCCTCCCGGCCGAAAACAGCTGTCCCTTTAGATAAAGGTGAGGCGGTATCATGTTAATGACATCGCTCGCCTAATCAGTTCCAGCGTATTCATACATTACTATGGATAATTCCTGCCGTATGGTGTCTATAGAAATCCATGAACTCAGAGATAAGAATATCTATTCAATTGCCCGTGGTAACCAGGAGAACAAAAAACAATATATAACACAAAACAAAAACACATCGTCCTGCGATTCATCATCTTCCAGGTTCCAAATTTTCTAATAATGGCTTGCAGCATCTAGAGAAAAAAAAGAAAATAATATAAGTATAATATAGCACATGTAAATTTTCATACACGAGGGTTAGATGGGGCAGCCCCCACAGAGCACATCAGAGTTATGTCACTCTAAAATCCACGTTTAGACCTCTAGGTCTTAATGTCTGTAGAGTAAAGATCCAGTATAGTTCCCGTTTCTTTAAAATTTTAGATCTATCACCACCCCGTCTTAATAATGGAACATTTTCCAGAATCCGGAATCTCAGATCACGTTCTGTGTGTCCGGCTTCTTTAAAATGTCTAGACACTAGTAAATCCATTTTTGCTTTACGTATTGAATATCGGTGTTGATTAAGACGGGTTTTACGTCCCAAGTAGTTTCCCCAACATACCACAGGTTGCAGGGACATGATAACAAATATACTACATAAGATGTATCGCACGTCATATATTGTTTGATTTTAATAGTATCACCTGTAACCTGGTTTAAGAACGTATCTCCATGAATCATCAGTGGGCAGTTTATACAGTTGTAACAAGGATAACATCCTTTACGGGAAGGTTCCAAATTTCGTTTGGTTTTGAATGGGCCTATATCGGATCTGACCAACTTGTCACCTAGATTACGATTCCTGCGGTAAGAACACAATGGGGATGCTTAAACTCGTCAATAGTGTCAAAGCCACTGGTTAATAATCTCCAGTGTCTTTTTAGAATTGAAGAGATTTGAGTGCTATTAACATTGTAGTCTGAGACAAATGGAATCCTGCATGATGTGGGACTTACTTGAGATGATGAAGTCTCATTTTTAACTTGTTCTTTACTAAAAGATAACAGTTTTTAGGGTAACCTCTCCTACTGAAATTTTTGTGTCATTTCATTTAATCTTGTCTCCCTAGTGGTCTCGTCCTGTACTATCCTGGATACACGTAACATCTGGCTCCTAGGAAGTGACTTGACCATAGGTCTCGGATGGTGGCTTTCATATCTAAGAAGAGTATTTTGATCTGTAGGTTTGACAAACAAATCTGTCTTCAGTCCAGATCCACAAATAGAAACTTCTGTATCTAAGAACTGAATTTTCTCCCGTGAGTAAACCACTGTAAATTTAACAGTGGTATCCACCTGATTTAGGTATTGGTGGAATCGCGTGAGGTCCTCCGTGGCGCCCACCCACACCAAGAAGACATCGTCAATGTAGCGCCACCAACCCAGCACATGGCTGAAGTGGCGGCACCCATAGACAAACGTCTCCTCCAAATAGGCCATATAAATGTTGGCATAGGTGGGCGCCACGTTGGACCCCATCGCGGTCCCCCGTTGCTGCATATAAAACTCATCCCGAACAAAAAATAATTGTTCGATAAGATAAATTCCAGCAATGTCAGAATGAATCTTTGGCACCTAGGCGAATAATTACTGGACAGCAAACACTCACGAACAGCATTCAATCCGGCCTTGTGTTCAATTGGCGTATATAAACTGCATACGTCAAATGAAACTAACAAGGCATCAGTAGGGACTGTCAAATCCTGAATTTTGGTCAAAAGTCGCTAGTATCTCGTACATATGACCTTGCAGAAATAGCAAAGTTCCGCAAGATCCTATCCAGAAATATAGCTGAAGCACAAAATAATGACCCTCTCCCGGACACAATGGAGTCGTCCTGGTGGGGTTGAGACACTTTATGAATTTTAGGCAGGGTGTATAACACCGGGGTTACCGGCTTCTCACAATACAAGTATGTGAATAACTTGTCATCAATTGTGCCATTATCCTTAGCATGAATTAAGATGTCCCTTAATTGTCTCAATAAGTCAAATTTTGGATCTTGTCAGAAGTTTCCTATATACCGTCTGGTCATTCAGCTGGGACATAATTTCCTGAATATAGTAGGATGTGTCCCATGACCACAATCCCACCACCCTTGTCAGCTGGTTTGATGGTGAGATTGTGGTTCATGGACAAATCCCCACAGCTTCAATTCCTGTGTGGTGATATTGCCACAATTCAACCCCTTCATTCGCATAGTTTGTGTACGCGCAACAACTCAATACTCCCTTCCCCAACTTAGCAAGAGTTAAATGCTTTACTAAAGCTGGATGGTTAATTACAGGATTGGAAATCACTTTTTAAAAAAAGACCAACATTATGCAAGGACGAGTTCACTCTCTCCTCCCCAGACAATGTAGGTCTGTCATGTGTTAGTCCCGCAAACCAAATTTTTAATTTTTATAGCCTGTGAAAAATCTATGGAGATCCTAATTCCATGTTGAACCAGTTAGTAATGGCTATAGGACAAAATGACAGACCCTTATTTAGCATAGATAATTCAGCAGTGTCTAAAGCGGTACTAGAAATATTTACCACTATGTTTTCCACTTTGACAGTCCTCATTCTCTGTGTTCCCGAGATTTCTGCCGCCACTGCGCCGTATCGCTGACGATCGTGCTCCAGCCTGAGCCTCTGGAGCGATGCCCACCTCCAGCAAAGGTGACACATCTGCGCCGCGACCGTAGATGCAGGATCTCGCTTATTTTAATCGTCTTCAGGAACGACAGCTTTAGACGCCTTTTTGAGCGCATAGTTATACTGCGCTTGTCTCACCAATCTTCTTGATCTTCCTCAGTCTCCCTTGCCAATTATAGATGTAACCAGTAGTATAGTCTCTGTATCTCTCATCCATTTCTGTCTTATCTTTCAAATCATTCTTAAATTTTCAAAAATGTAGTGTTAGCAGATATAGGACTCATATTCATCTGGGCTAACGTTTTCGTGACAATTTGATTTTCAGCTCATCAATAACAGTTCAGCATAGAGGCTGACTCCTTTCTTGTAAAAATTCCACATTTAAAGGATAATGTCAAGCATATTTGTTCGAAATTTGTGAAAATCTAGCACAAAATTCAGCATCATTCAAAAAGAATCTGGTCTCAAATGAGATCTAAGTCCCTCTGGGTATTCGGTGAGGAACGATGATACTCATGAGTGTGTAGCAAGTATAGTTCCAGTCAATCATGCGTTTTGTCTCTGACTCAAAACTTTTTAATTTCAGGATAGATGGCGTGGATAAGGGTGACATCTCTGTCCGTGATCTGTAGGATTCTGTCCTCATCCTCCTCGTATGAAAGACATCAGGCATTGAACAACTATACCCTGATGTCTTTTCATATACGAGGGAGGATGAGGACAGAATCCTACAGATCACGGACAGAGATGTCACCTTTTTATCCACGCCATCTATCCTGGAAATTAAAAAGAAGTTTGAGTCAGAGACAAAACGCATGATTGGATTGGAACTACATCTTATTACACTCAGTGAGTATCATCGTTCTCACCGAATACCCAGAGGACTTAGATCTCATTTGAGACCAGATCTTTTTTTGAATGATGCTGAATTTTGTGCTAGATTTTCACAAATTTCGAACAAATATGCTTTTGACATTATCCTTTTAAATGTGGAATTTTTACAAAAGGAGTTAGCCTCTATACGAACTGTTATTGATGAGCTGAAAATCAAATTGTCACAAACGTTAAGCCCAGATGAATATGAGTCCTATATATCTGCTAACACTGCATTTTTGAAAAATTTAAGAATGATTTGAAAGATAAAAAAGACAGAAATGGATGAGAGATACAGAGGACTATACTACTGGTTACATCTATAATTGGCAAGGAGACTTGAGGAAGATCAAGAAGATTGGTGGGGACAAGAGAAGTATAACTATGCACTCTAAAAACATCTAAACCGTCGGCATGAAGACATTAAAATACAAGATCCTACATCTACAGTCGCAGCCACAGATATGTCACCTTTTTAGAGGTGGGCCCCATTGCTCCAGAACCAGGCGGGAGGTCGACGTCAGCACAAATGGCGAAAAAGGCAGAAATCTCAGAACACAGAGAATAAGGACTGTCAAAGTGAAAACATAGTGGTAAATATTTCTAGTACTGCTTTAGACACTGCTGAATTATCTATGCTAAATAAGGGTCTGTCATTTTGTCCTATAGCCATCACTAACTGGTTCAACATGGAATTAGATCTCCATAGATTTTTCCGTGCTATAAAATTAAAAATTTGGTTTGCGGACCAACATGACAGACCTACATTGTCTGGGGGAGGAGAGAGTGAACTGTCCTTGCATAATGTTGGTCTTTTTTTAAAAAGTGATTTCAATCCTGTAATTAACCATCCAGCTTTAGAAGCATTTACTCTTGCTGTTAGAAGGGATATTGAGTTGTTGCGTACTACAAACTATGAATGAAGGGGTTGAATTGTGGTAATATCACTACACAGGAATTGGAAGCTGTGGGGGATTTGTCCATGAACCACAATCTCACCATCAAACCAGCTGACAAGGGTGGTGGGATTGTGGTCATGGACACATCCTACTATATTCAGGAAATTATGTCCCAGCTAAATGATCAGACGGTATATAGGAAACTTCGACAAGATCCAAAATTTGACTTATTGAGACAATTAAGGGACATCTTAATTCATGCTAAGGATAATGGCACAATTGATGACAAGTTATTCACATACTTGTATTGTGAGAAGTCGGTAACCCCGGTGTTATACACCCTGCCTAAAATTCATAAAAGTGTCTCAACCCCACCAGGACGACCCATTGTGTCCGGGAGAGGGTCATTATTTTGTGCTTCAGCTATATTTCTGGATAGGATCTTGCGGAACTTTGCTATTTCTGCAAGGTCATATGTACGAGATACTAGCGACTTTTGACCAAAATTCAGGATTTGACAGTCCCTACTGATGCCTTGTTAGTTTCATTTGACGTATGCAGTTTATATACGCCAATTGAACACAAGGCCGGATTGAATGCTGTTCGTGAGTGTTTGCTGTCCAGTAATTATTCGCCTAGGTGCCAAAGATTCATTCTGACATTGCTGGAATTTATCTTATCGAACAATTATTTTTTGTTCGGGATGAGTTTTATATGCAGCAACGGGGGACCGCGATGGGGTCCAACGTGGCGCCCACCTATGCCAACATTTATATGGCCTATTTGGAGGAGACGTTTGTCTATGGGTGCCGCCACTTCAGCCATGTGCTGGGTTGGTGGCGCTACATTGACGATGTCTTCTTGGTGTGGGTGGGCGCCACGGAGGACCTCACGCGATTCCACCAATACCTAAATCAGGTGGATACCACTGTTAAATTTACAGTGGTTTACTCACGGGAGAAAATTCAGTTCTTAGATACAGAAGTTTCTATTTGTGGATCTGGACTGAAGACAGATTTGTTTGTCAAGCCTACAGATCAAAATACTCTTCTTAGATATGAAAGCCACCATCCGAGACCTATGGTCAAGTCACTCCTAGAAGCCAGATGTTACGTGTATCCAGGATAGTACAGGACGAGACCACTAGGGAGACAAGATTAAATGAAATGACACAAAAATTTCAGTAGGAGAGGTTACCCTAAAAACTGTTATCTTTGAGTAAAGAACAAGTTAAAAATGAGACTTCATCATCTCAAGTGAGTCCCACATCATGCAGGATTCCATTTGTCTCAGACTACAATGTTAATAGCACTCAAATCTCTTCAATTCTAAAAAGACACTGGAGATTATTAACCAGTGGCTTTGACACTATTGACGAGTTTAAGCATCCCCATTGTGTTCTTACCGCAGGAATCGTAATCTAGGTGACAAGTTGGTCAGATCCGATATAGGCCCATTCAAAACCAAACGAAATTTGGAACCTTCCCGTAAAGGATGTTATCCTTGTTACAACTGTATAAACTGCCCACTGATGATTCATGGAGATACGTTCTTAAACCAGGTTACAGGTGATACTATTAAAATCAAACAATATATGACGTGCGATACGTCTTATGTAGTATATTTGTTATCATGTCCCTGCAACCTGTGGTATGTTGGGGAAACTACTTGGGACGTAAAACCCGTCTTAATCAACACCGATATTCAATACGTAAAGCAAAAATGGATTTACTAGTGTCTAGACATTTTAAAGAAGCCGGACACACAGAACGTGATCTGAGATTCCGGATTCTGGAAAATGTTCCATTATTAAGACGGGGTGGTGATAGATCTAAAATTTTAAAGAAACGGGAACTATACTGGATCTTTACTCTACAGACATTAAGACCTAGAGGTCTAAACGTGGATTTTAGAGTGACATAACTCTGATGTGCTCTGTGGGGGCTGCCCCATCTAACCCTCGTGTATGAAAATTTACATGTGCTATATTATACTTATATTATTTTCTTTTTTTTCTCTAGATGCTGCAAGCCATTATTAGAAAATTTGGAACCTGGAAGATGATGAATCGCAGGACGATGTGTTTTTGTTTTGTGTTATATATTGTTTTTTGTTCTCCTGGTTACCACGGGCAATTGAATAGATATTCTTATCTCTGAGTTCATGGATTTCTATAGACACCATACGGCAGGAATTATCCATAGTAATGTATGAATACGCTGGGAACTGATTAGGCGAGCGATGTCATTAACATGATACCGCCTCACCTTTATCTAAAGGGACAGCTGTTTTCGGCCGGGAGGGATCCTGGTCGGGCGGGAGGTCCCCCGGCGCTACAGCAATATGTATAAAGTTATTGGATATTATGCCGATCTTTGAGTGTCCTCGATACTGTGAAGTAATGTCAGTGACGTGTCCTGAGCGTCCCTGTTACTAAGATACAGTGCCGGTGACGCACTCTTTGGATCCACGCCACTGTGGGCATGAGCATGCGCACCTTGGACAATAGCCTTCTTCGGCCATATTGCCTGTGGTCAACCTATGGGGTTTAGAATCGTGATATCGCGATGGTTTGCTAAGCTGGCGCATGCCCAGTTTGCATAACCTAACGCTATGTCGGACCTGCACTTCTCATCTTCCAAGTATGTTTTTAATTATTTTTTAATAATCACAGCTGCACTATTATTATTAATTAAAGTAATTAACACTATATCATCTATGAAATACACGATTTATATGTATTTATATTTTGTATTGAAATGAAATTCATTTTGTCACTATGTACACTGCTGTTGATCATGTTTCTGTACACGATATTTACTATTTTATCACTAATACTTTGATCATGCACTTAATTGATGTAATTTTAATTGTAATCACTATGACTATATATATTTGTTGTGTGAGCACATGTGAACATGGCTTGAAAAAGGCTCCAATGTGAGAGCTGAAACGTTGCTGTTTTGGGTAATAAATCATATTTTTTTCACTTTATTTTTGGCTTCACACGGAGATCATTGCAGGCACTGCAAAGAGGGAGGAAGCAGGAAAGCTACTGAGCATGTCGCTCCACCACTGAATGCAGGAAAAGATGGACCAGGATTTCGGCCTCAGGATAAAAAAAAACAGGGGTTACTACTAGTGTTGAGTGAGCATGCTCGGCCGAACATCAGTTCGGCTTCAGCATCGCTATGCTCGGCACATGGCGGTATTCAGTGCTTAGTAATGCTCCGAGTTCCTCCCGCATTTCTTGGCTGCTATGCAGCCATTAAACGTGCAGATAAGTACTGCCCTCACTGTGATGCCGTAGCCATGTTGGTTACTGGCATTACAGTGATTGGCTTGCCGTAACGCGTCATCCGGTGCTATATAGAACCCAATGGCACGTGTTCGGCTTAGTCTTAGTCAGGGAGAGCTGTGCATAGGAAGGGACAGACAGTGTAGGGAGTGATATTGGACTATTTTTATTAGAAAAACTTTTCAGAGACCCAAAAGTCCTTTTAAGGACTATTGTCTGTGACAGCAGCAACATATATTTGTAACGCAACCTGCGCTAAATTGCTAAAACTTTACAGACCCAAAAGTCCTTTTAAGGACTGTGTGTGTGGCAGCAGTAATATATTTTTAGCGCATCCTGCGCTAAATAGCGCTCCTAATAAGCTGTTGTGGACAGTTAAATTATCTGCGCAACATTTCTTGTGTAAAGTGTGCGCATCCCAAAAATATCTGTGACATCTAGTGTGACTTTTTTGGGTGGACTGGTGTCCGCTGCAGACAGTTAAATTAGCTGTGCCACATCCCCTGTGTAAAGTTTGCACATCCGAAAAAGATCAGTGACGTCCAGTGAACTTTTTCCGTAGACTGTGTCCGCTGTGGACAGTTTAATTAGATGCGCCACATCTCCTGTGTAAAGTGTGCGCATCCGAAAAATGTCTGTGACATCCAGTGAACTTTTTCCGTAGACGGTGTATATATATATATATATATATATATATATTTTATTCCATTCATTTTTTACAATTACTAAAAAAAATATAAAATATATATGTCTAATTTAACCTCTATTTCTGAAAAAAGTTTGTGACAGGATTTGAACTCACAGCTTCTGCATCACAGCCCAGAACTTTAACCACTAGACTATAGAGCTGCATAGACAGTCTCGGGAAAAAAAAAAAAAAAAGTGAGACTTCTGCTGCATAGGAATAGTAAGTATTACTCTACAGTAGAAGTCTCATACTTTTTTTTTACTAACTGGTTATACAACTGTATAGTGTAATGGTTAAAGTTCTCGGCTGTGATGCAGAAATAGAGGTTAAATTAGATTTATATGTTTTATATTTTTTTTAGTAATTGTAAAAATGAATGGCAACAAAATAAATGTGTAATTACTAAAAAATAACCATATATTATATATATATATATATATATATATATATAATCATACTTCTGATATATATATGAATGCATAATATGTGGGAAACTACTACTGATGTTTTAGCCATAACATATTTACATATATTATAATATATTATATATTCTAAATATATAATAATACATGTAAATACATTATGGCTAAATATATATATATATATATATATATATATATAAATATATGTTTTAATTAAGTTTAGGGGGCGTGGCCTGCACACTGATGGCGCCGGCTGCATAAAACCTTAGCTCCGTGCCCGAGCTCTCTACAGCGGCTCACAGAGATCCCTCCGGCTTGAATTTCACCCACTGACAGTGCCTTACCGACCCCCGTACTATGGGAAAGGTGAGAAGGAGACCGGCTCCGGCAAAACTAACGGAGTTCTTTAGCAGAGCGAGCGCGGGAAACACAGGCCAGAGAAGCTCCCCGCCACACGCGCGCTCTTCGTCCTTGAGCCCTGACAGAGGAGGTAATAAGATCCCTCCTAGAAAACCTACGTTCCTCTATGAAAGATGACATGGTGGGGATGTTGAGGGAGATTAAGAGGTAGATCAAGGACTTGGGGGACTGCACTACACATGTAGAGGCCAAGATTGCAGGATTTTGCCTCCCCACACAACTCCCTGATCGATGCCTACGAGGCCATGGGGGAAGACGTCGCCAGGATAGCTGCCAAGCTCCAAGATCTGGAGGATCACCACAGGCAAAATAACATCAGACTCCGGGGAGTGCCAGAATCTGTGGAACCCAATGAGCTTTAAAGGGACATTCTCCCTTTAAGCGTTCGCTCCTGTGGGCCGATATCCTTAAGTCCCTTTGTGACATAGCCTTCATATATGGGTGGACGCCCATAGGTGCATTCATAGGAGATTCCCGACTATCTTACATGCGCATGCTGCGGAAAAAAGGAAAGCGGGAGTGTTTTTATGTGTTAAGGCGTCTGTGGCGTTTTCTTTAGACAAATGTATTAGGGACACCTCTGGCAGATATATTATCGTCACCTGCGCTAGTAATGGTTTTAAATTTACACTAGTGTCTGTATATGCACCCACAGTAAAACAAGCTGCTTTTTGTAGGAGGGTTCTTAAGAAAGTGCAAAACCTGGCAGAGGGGGAGGTGATTATTGGTGGCGATTTTAATGCTCCGATCCAATGTTCGCTAGATTACAAGTCCACTCACTCCTCGAAACGTCAGGAGTTATTGAATATTATCCATGAATTTTCTTACCATGACATCTGGAGGTATCAGCACGCTGAAGAGCGTGATTACACATATATTTCCCCAGTGTTTTCATCTCAATCGCGTATTGATTTCTTCCTGATCTCAAGCAATATTATTCACATGGCGCTTGGGTCGGGGATTGGGGTCGCTACCTGGTCAGATCATGCCCCCATCAGCCTAGAGTTAGATGATGGCTTTCCCTCTCCTCCTTCTCCACAGTGGAGGTTAAACTTACATCTACTATCGTGCCCTGAAAGGGTAGAAGGTTACACTAACACATCTAGAGGAGTTTCTGTCCTTAATGACTCTCCTGATATCGTGACATTACCATCTTGTGGCTCACGAAAAAAGCATTTATGAGGGGTATTTTTCTGCAATCAGCAGCAAGATTAAAAAGATCCAGAACGAAAGCACTGGATACAGCACTTCATGCTCTGCACGTGGCGGAGCGGAGTCATAAACTGTGTAACACTCATGCTCTCTAGCAAAAGTTAAAGGAAACTAGATCATCCTTGAGGTCTCTTCTCTTATACAAACAGGAATGGAGCATGAGGAGACTGAGGGGCCTCATTCTATCATGAAGGAGACAGAGCTGGGACTCTTTTAGCGTAAAAGGCTCATAAACGACAGGCAGAATCCTGTATAGACCGGCTTCAATATGCTAATAGA
>JAKVIS010004962.1:0-12936 GCA_033119425.1 Bufotes viridis
CCAGAAAATCTAAAACTCACAGGTGTTAGAGAGCAAGGTAGCACCTTTATGTTTTGTAAATGGTTCTTCTGGATTCTTTTTGAGAAGTGAGAAGTCTGGATCAGAACCGAAGCAAATTTCCTATTGACAATAATAGGAAAATCATATGCACTAGGCCCCACTAAAACACTCATATCTCTACAAATGAGGGTCCAGAAGATCTCAAACTTGCAGGTTTTAGAGGGCTAGGTATGTGCTTGAAGCAGTGTAAAGGGTTTTACTGGCTTGCCTTTGGGTTATGAGATATTTGGATCAGAACCAAAGCAATTTAGGTAGAGCAGAGCAAGGTAGGACCTTTATACTGTGTAAATGGTTCTTTTGGGTTCTTTTTGACCTCTGAGAAGTCTGGATCAGAACCAGAGCAATTTTCCCATTGACAATAATAGGAAAGTCATATACACTAGGCCCCACTAAAAAACTCATATCTCACCAATCCAGAGTCCAAAAAGTCTAAATCTTGCAGGTTTTAGAGAGCAAGGTAGGACCTTTATGTTTTGTAAATGGTTCTTTTTGACCCCTGAGAAGTCTGGATAGGAACTCGAGCAATTTTCCCATTGACAATAATAGGAAAATCATATTTACTAGGCCCCACTAAAACACTCATATCTCACCAACCGATGGTCCGGAAGATCTGAAACTTGCAGGTTTTAGAGCGCTAGGTATATCCTTCAAGCCGTGTAAAGCGTTTTACTTGTTTGCCTTCGGGATGTGAGATATTTGTATCAGAACTGGAGCAATTTTCCCACAATAATAGGAAAATCATATACACTAGGCCCCACTAAAACACTGCTGCTATTCCTCAAGGCAAGATCGCACAGACCTCCTCTATAAACCCTGAAAAATTTGGATTCCTAACCCCAAAGGTGGCTGCTGCAGGGCTCCAGATGGCGACCAAAATGGTCGCCAATGCGAATAGGAATTTGCAAATGGCGATAAGAAATTTAAGTCTCATCGCCATTTGCGACTTGTCCCACCGCCGCGCTGCAGCTTTAAGAAAAAAAAAAAAAACTTCTTCAGCAGACGCACCACGCATCGAATGGCACAGCACAGGCAGCGCAGCCTGAAATAACCAATAGCAAAGCTCCATACAGTAAGGAGCTTTGCTATTGGTTAGTTTGGGCGGGTGCCGGAGCCATACAGCGCCCTGCAGCAGAGAAAGCCGGCGGGAGATAAAAGGAGGAGGGGCCGGCTCTGGGCGTGGCTAAAGGAAGGAGTGCCGGGTGGGCCGAGGAGCTGAAGCATCAAGATGGAGTCGCAGAAGAAGCGCAAGGTGTTATGTATCGATGTGTGTAATGTATGTAGTGCAGTGTGTGATCATCACATACATCATACAGTACACATGTATACATCACACATCACTACACACATCACACATCACTACATACATCATACAGTACACATGTATACATCACACATCACTACATACATCACACACTGCACTACACACATCATACAGTACACATGTATACATCACACACTGCACTACATACATCACACATCACAACATACATCACACACTGTACTACACACATCACAAATTGCACTACATACATCACACACTGCACTACATACATCACATATTGCACTATACACATCATACACATCACTACACACAGCTCACACTGATGTATGTAGTGCAGTGATGTATGTGTTGCAGTGTGTAGTAAATACACAGCAGGCTATTATAGCCAAGTGATACCGTACAGGGAGGTTCCGCCATATTGGACTGGACTTTATCACTTCGCTATAATTCCTTCATGTTATTAGACCGGTAATGGTTCCCTGCACACCCACCTCTTAGGCCCCGTTCACACCACCACTATTTATTTCTGTTGTTCTGCTCCGTTTGATGAGCAGAACAATGAAAATAATGGAAGTGTTGGATTTTTGTCATACGCTTAACATATACAAAAAAAAACGTATGTTTACGGACGCCTCAGAAAGATGCCATACTGTGGCATCCATCCAATAGAGTTCCATTGTACAAAAAAACATATATGCTGATTTATACGTTTTTTAGCAGAATGGGAAATCGTAGTAAACGTAGTAAAGTCCAGAAAAAATATATACATTTTTTGAACAATGGAACTCTATGGTGAGGGATGCCGCAGTATGGCATCTGTCTGAGGCGTCCGTTATGTTTCGGTCATAGTATAATATAACATATGACCGAAACATAAAGTGAACCCGTGTGTGACTGTGGCATCAGTGTTCGGTCAGTGATTTCCATCAGTGATTTTTGAGCCAAAACCAGTTGCGGCTGTAAACACAGAACTGGTGCTGATCTTTCCCTAACCCTAAGTTCACACCTGAGCGTTTTACAACGCGTTCAAACGCGCTGTAAAACGCTCAACACATGAAAACCAATGCTTTCCTATGGCCCTGGTTCTCACTTGAGCGCTTTACAGCGCGCTTGAACGCGCTGTAAAACGCTCAGGTGAACTTAGGTTAAGGAAAGATCTGAACCCAGGGTTATACCTTATGTCAGTGTTTTCCAACCAGTGTGCTCCAGCTGTTGCAAAACTACAACTCCCAGCATGCCTGAACAGCCAAAGGCTGTCCAGCTATGCTGGGAGTTGTAGTTTTGCAACAGCTGGAGGTACACTGGTTGGGAAACCCTGCCTTATGTCTGTGGAGGCTGCAGTCCTGGTTTTGGCTCACAATCACTGATGGAAATCACTGACCAAACACTGACATGTTAATAAGGCAATTTTTTCTATCATGATTATATATCTATTTAAATTTGGCGACTAAAACTTTTATTCGGCTCCTAATTCTTTCAGTTTAGGAGCCAATGGCTCCTAAGTAATTTTTTTAGTCTGGAGCCCTGTGCTGGTTAGGGCCTCCATATGGGGTCACTTTATGGAAATCTCTACCCAGAAAAGGTGCATCCAAAATAACCGCGATTTGACCTGCTGCTATTCCTCACGCCAAGATCCCACTGACTATCTTCATGGCTTCTCTTGTAGCCCTACATCTCCTCTATAAACCCTGAAAATTTGATATTCCTAATCCCAAAGGGAGCCGCTGGATAGGACTTCCATGTGGGGTCACATAGAAATCCTATATTAAATTATGTGACAGTGTCACTGCTTTAAAGATGGCCGCCGGAGCAGAAAGGGGGACAAGGATACGTTTATTGCATGTTTGAGGGGTGAATAAGTATCCTACAGTCACATTCTAGGGCTTGTTTGAAGGCTCTGAACTAGATCTACAAGAATCTACATAAGAGCATTATGAAACATTTTCCAGATAATGGCGATATTTAAAAGCAAATTGCGCAACCTGCGTTTGTTGTTGAGGATCCAAAATATTTTTTATCTTCTTGCGCTCATAGTGGACTTTCAGCATGCAAAACGATTGATCTCTCAGAACCATAGTTTCTGAGAAATAATATTTTAATTAAAAACTATAAAAAAGACACAGAAAAAACATAAGGGTTACTCAGCCTGGTTATGGCAAAACCGTGCGACATAACGTCGCGAGTTTTGGCATACAGACACGGGAGGTGGTGCCCTACAACATAGTCCGGGCTCATTGCTCAACACTGAGTGGTTTCGGAAAAAATTTATCTCAATTTCGTGAATTTGCAGAAAATGGTTAAATTACGACAATTTACACTAGGCTCCGCTAACGTGAACAAAGCGAGTCAGGATAGGAATCGATCGGCTCGATGAGCCGCACGGAATGACACCAAGTTTGGGTCAAACTGACCTACGGTTGGACAATCGCCAACGTTCCTTGGTTAAAATTGCGAAGCACAGTTTGATGCCGCCCCTAAAAATCACGTGTAGCCATAACGCCGCTGCTTCACTTTGACGCTTAGACACTTAGTTTTCAAAAACCAAACAAAAAATTTGCCTTAGTCGCTCCCCCAGGGAATTTTGATTGTGGATTATGACCACCAGTGGTACCAGAAAATGACGTTACCCAAGCACGACCCTCCATACGAAATTTTATGCTCCAAATGATCTAAAAGTGCCTAAAAACTGTCCCCGCGCACTTTAAAAAAAGCCACTTTGGCGCCCGGAACTCGACGAGAAGCTGTCTTGGATCGTCCACCAAAGAAGAGAGGATTTTACTCTCTAAGGTAAAGCAATCTGTGATCCAGAGAGGAAACTTGTTTCACTGTAATTGCTCTGGGATGAGCGATTTTAAAACAGCGGCTAATGATCTTAAGCGCAGGTTTGCGAGGCGCCGATATAGATTCAGATGGAGAGTGCCCACTTATCTTAGCTATATTTATTTAATCATGACTTCACGTATATATTTCTGTATTGATGATTTTATTTATTTGTTTAGGGATGAATATTTTAACTATTTATTTATTTATCAATTTTTTATCATATTTCTGTATTGATTAATTTATTTATATATTTATTTAATCATGACTTCATTTATATATTTCTGTATTGATGTTGAATTTCTTTATGAATTTATTTGCTGAATGATTATTTTGGGGGGTTTATCAATCGATGAGTCTATTGATTTTTTAATTAATTTAATAAACCTCTTACTTATTTATTCATGCAATTATTTAATTATTGAAATATACATATATATATACTACACAATAAGCCCATTAGAATAACGGCCACTAGAACAGAAGTGCATAAACATTAGTAGGAACTGTCGATCTTAAAAGGCAAGGGAACTTGACCACATTGGCTTTTTGCCCACACTGGTCTGCTCTCAGTTTCCATATCGGGCACATCGAGTCTGTAGAAGAACACTGCGGTAACGCAGCCTGCCCGCCCTGTGTTGATTCCTCCAAGCCAGAGGGTAGCAGGAGTGTCGGGGTTTAGCAGCGGCTCTCTCATCCTCCTTTTGTCTGTGAGGAGGCATGGTTAACGTCGCTCGCCCCACCCATACATGTTCAGCGCCACACACACGCTGGTCTCCAGCCATCGGCCGCACCCAGCCGTCCTCTGCCCATCTGAGCACAGAAACCAGTGAGGAGCCAGCTTACCTCGGCCCAGGTGTGGAAGTTTCCCTGGCTCTGCCGCCAGGATGAGTTCCACTCCCCTTGGTGATGACTCACAGTCCCCGGCTGCTGGCGGTGTCCTCGTCAGCTGCCTCCAGTGCGCAGTCCGGATTATCACTCGCAGGTTAGGCTGCTGAATAAGCCTTAACTGAGAGGCTTGGCTACACACAGGGGGTTATGTCACACAGCCCGGGGCAGACTTCACCAGGAAGGGGCTGACAGGCACCGGGGAGGACTAACACTGTCATCCATTGTGCTGCACACAGGCTGCTTGGTTCCTCACGAAAATAGGACTTCTTGTCCTCCGGTGCCTCAGGTTTGTGAGTGTTCCGGTTTTAAATATGTAGAGATAAAATTGGGAGAGTTTGCTATAAAAGATATATAGACGATTTGTTCATCATCTGGGATGGTGATGAGAAATCAGCACTTGGTTTCTGTAACAACCTCAACCTCACAGACTGGAATATCACCTTCACACCTAAATTTAGTAGAAAATCAATAGAATTCCTAGACATCATCGTAACCAATCAAGAGAACAAAATTATCACAAAAACCTTCTTTAAGAGCGTAGACACGAACAGCTACATCCAATATTGGAGTTTCCATCACAAGAAATGGCTCAGGAATATTCCATATAGCCAATACAAATGCCTAAGATGCAACTGCCCCAATGATACAGACTTCACTGCACAACTACTAGAAAAAAGATTCAAGGAGAAAAAATATCACGAAAAAATCATATCCGACACATACAAAAGAAGCAGCAAATGAACACAATCTGAATGCCTAAAACCAAGTACAAAAGAACCTGCCCCCTTTGAAACCGTTCATTTTCTCAGGCGGTACAGTACATCGAACTCTATCCTACAAATCCGACAGAAACACTGGCACATCCTACTACAAGACCCATACCTCAAAAATGATCTACCAAACAGACAGAAAATCAGATACAGATGAGCCCCCACAATCCGAAACCTACTAGCATCAAGCAAACCAAAACACCATCTGAAAGGACACCCCCCAAAAAACACAGACGTTAAACAAAACCCCCGAAATACTTACAAATCGGGCAGCTATAAATTCAATACCCAACGCTGCCTCTGTTGTAAGACCCCAACAAGTTTGCACGTTTGGCAGATGAGGGGGATGACAGTTCAGGGACAGCACTGCTGCAGCAGGACACTTCCTCTGCCAGTCAGGTGAATGTCGGCTCCAGTAAGCAGGGGACCAGGAGAGCAGGGCAGGCCAGACAGGTGCTGGTAGCGGGAGACTCCATTATTAGGAGAACAGATAGGGCGATCTGTCACAAAGACCGTGATCGCCGAACAGTGTGCTGTCTTCCTGGCGCTAGAGTTCGACACATCGCGGATCGGGTTGACAGATTACTGGGAGGGGCTGGAGAAGATCCAGAGGTCATGGTCCATATCAGAACTAATGACAATGTTAGGGGTAGGTGGAGCGTCCTTAAAAATGATTTCAGGGATTTAGGTCAAAAGCTTAGGGCAAGGACCTCAAAAGTAGAATTTTCTGAAATACTGCCTGTACCACAGGCCACACAAGAAAGGCAGCGGGAGATTAGGGAGGGGAACAAATGGCTCAAGAACTGGTGTAGGAAGGAGGGGTTCGGGTTCCTGGAGAACTGGGCCGACTTCTCTGTCGTCTACAGGCTCTATCGTAGGGACGGGCTGCACCTCAATGGGGAAGGGGCAGCTGTGTTGGGGAGAAAGATGGCGAGAAGGTTGGAGGAGTGTTTAAACTAGGGACTGGGGGGAGGGTAATTACATTATAGGAGGGGAAGATAGTGCAGATAGAGACCAGGGGCGAGGTAGTGTGACTGGGGGAGGAATGGAAGGGGGAACTAGAACAGCTCAGAATGAAAGATGTAGGGTAAAAAATACACATAAACCTGTGAAATGTATGTATACTAATGCTAGAAGCCTGACTAACCCGACTGGTGAACTGGAATTAGTGATGTGTGAGGAGGACTATGATATAGTGGGAATTACTGAGACATGGCTGGATGATAGCTA
This sequence comes from Bufotes viridis, assembly GCA_033119425.1. NCBI lineage: Eukaryota > Metazoa > Chordata > Amphibia > Anura > Bufonidae > Bufotes > Bufotes viridis. The sequence continues at coordinate 7,054 of JAKVIS010004962.1, forward strand.
TGACTGGGCAGTTAATGTACAGGGTTACAGTCTGTTTAGAAAGGATCGTCAAAACCGGAGAGGTGGAGGGGTCTGTCTTTATGTAAAGTCCTATCTAAAGCCCACAGTCCGAGAAGATATAAGTGAGGGCCATGAACATGTGGAGTCACTGTGGGTAGAAATACATGGAGCCAAAAGCAATAATAAATTACTAATAGGAGTTTACTATAAACCACCTAATATACCAGAGTCCACAGAAAATCTATTACTAAATGAGATAGACGAGGCGGCAAATCATTATGAAGTCGTTATTATGGGGGACTTCAACTACCCAGATATAGACCGGGAAACTGAAAGCTGTACATCCCAAAATGGAAACAGGTTCTTGGCAATAGCCAAAGACAATTACCTTTCCCAACTGGTTCAGGACCCCACTAGAGGGACGGCCATACTAGACTTAGTATTAACCAATAGACCTGATAGAACAACAGATGTGCAGGTTGGGGGACACCTGGGAAATAGTGACCATAAAGTAATAACCTTCCAATTATCATTCAAAAGAGCATTTCTACAGGGAGGAACAAAAATAGCAAACTTCAAAAAAGCTAAATTTAGCCAACTAAGCGAGGCCATAGGCCTAACTAACTGGGACAAAGTCCTCAAAAACAAAAATACAACCACAAAATGGGAGATCTTTAAAATCCTAAATTCTCATTGTGAGAGATACATACAGTATGGGAATAAAAGGTTAAGGAACAAAAAGAAACCAATGTGGATAACTGGAAATGTAAAGAAAGCAATAAATGACAAAAAGAAAGCATATAAATCACTAAAAAAGGAGGGTAGCGAGGAAGCACTGAAAAAATAGAACATGTAAAAAACAAATAAAAGCGGCCAAACTAGAGACCGGGAGATTAATTGCCAAAGAGAGTAAAACTAACCCTAACATTTTCTTCAATTATATAAATGTTAAAAAGTATAAATCTGAAGGTGTCGGCCCTTTAAATAGTAATGAGGGGGGTGTTGCAGAGAGCGATGAGGAGAAAGCAAAGCTGTTAAATATTTTTTTCTCCAATGTATTCACTGAGAAAAATAAACTGTCAGATGAAATGCTGAATGTAAAAATAAATCCCCAATTAAAAGTGCCCTGTCTGACCCAAGAAGAAGTACAGCAGCGACTTAAAAAGATTAAAATAGACAAATCGCCAGGACCGGATGGCATACACCCCTGTATCCTAAGGGAATTAAGTGATGTCCTAGCCAGACCTTTATTTCTGATATTTACAGACTCTATACTGACAGGGAATGTTCCACAGGATTGGTGCATAGCAAATGTGGTGCCAATATTCAAAAAAGGTCCAAAAACAGAGCCTGGAAATTATAGGCCGGTAAGTTTAACATCTATTGTTGGTAAACTGTTTGAAGGGTTTCTAAGAGATGCTATTTTGGAGTATCTCAATGAAAATAAGCAAATAACGCCATATCAGCATGGCTTCATGAGGGATCGGTCTTGCCAAACGAATTTAATCAGCTTCTATGAGGAGGTAAGTTCTAGACTTGACAGCGGCGAATCAATGGATGTCGTATATCTGGACTTCTCCCAAGCATTTGAGACTGTACCTCATAAAAGGTTAGTATATAAAATGAGGATGCTCGGACTGGGAGAAAATGTCTGTATGTGGGTAAGTAACTGGCTGAGTGACAGAAAACAGAGGGTGGTTATTAACGGTACACACTCAGATTGAGTCATTGTCACTAGTGGGGTACCTCAGGGGTCAGTATTGGGCCCTATTCTCTTCAATATATTTATTAATGATCTTGTAGAAGGCCTGCACAGTAAAATATCAATTTTTGCAGATGACACTAAACTGTGTAAAGTAATTAACACTGAAGAGGACAGTTTTCTGCTACAGAGGGATCTGGATAGATTGGAGGCTTGGGCAGAGAAATGGCAGATGAGGTTTAACACTGACAAATGTAAAGTTATGCACATGGGAAGGAATAATACAAGTCACCCATACATACTAAATGGTAAAACACTGACATGGAAACGGACCTAGGAATTTTAATAAGCAGCAAACTAAGCTGTAAAAGCCAGTGTCAGGCAGCTGCCGCCAAGGCCAATAAGATAATGGGTTGCATCAAAAGGGGCATAGATGCCCGTGATGAGAACATAGTCCTACCACTTTACACATCACTGGTCAGACCACACATGGAGTACTGTGTACAGTTCTGGGCTCCTGTGATCAAGGCAGACATAGCAGAGCTGGAGAGGGTTCAGAGGAGGGCAACTAAAGTAATAACTGGAATGGGGCAACTACAATACCCTGAAAGGTTATCAAAATTTGGGTTATTCACTTTAGAAAAAAGATGACTGAGGGGAGATCTAATAACTATTGTGGTAAGGTGCAAGGTACTGTGGTCGACGGGAGGTACGTGTCACCGAGGTTCCTGGCCTTGGTGAGGTAAGAGCCGGATTTTTGGTGTGTCAGCAGCAGCTAGTGCTGCTTGACACCTTGCTATTTAGTTTGGCTGCAAAGCCAATCCGGGCCGGCTCTTACTGGGAGTAGGCAAAGAGTTGGGTGGGTGCCTACTCCCCACGGTCCAGGCCGGGTTTTCCCGGGCCTTTATAACACAGCCAGCAGCTGGGTGTGGAGGAGGTGATTGTCCTGGAGCTGCTGTTAGGCTGTGGAGTCATTTGAGTTTGGGAGTTCTGATCTATTCTGTGCTATGTGGAGTTCCCTGGGCTGGAAGCCAGAGCCCAACAAGGAGGAGTGCAGACGGCCTGGAAACCTGACGTCGACTGTCTTGCGGCTGGACTGACAGCCAGGTGTGAATCCGCACCTAAACCTCCCAGGTGACTGGAACCTGTATTTGACTTTTTGTTTTGCCTCACGTTTTTCTGCTGGGTGTGAATTAACCCCAAGTGACTGTATGCTGTTTATGTTGTGCAAGTGTGAATTAAACACTGTTTGCTGCACTTACTGGACTCCTTTTGCCTCTGTACTGCACCCGCACCGCTATCTACCAGAGCGACTCCCCACATTTGGTGGAGGATGCGGGCATGCGCAGTGAGGCTGGCGTGAACGCCGAAGTTTGTTTTTGCTGAGCACGACTGGATGTCCTATATTCGGCCGGCAAAGTTGCAGCCTGTGTTCCCTGACAAAATGGAGGCGGCTGTGAAAGCTCTCATAGAGGCTAACGTGCAGCAGCGGGAGACCAACCAGCTACTGCTACAGCACGTGATGGCGTTACAAGCTGCAGGAGCGTCCCACCACGTCCATGATGCCCGGAAAGCTGTCCGTGCAGCGATCCCTAAGATGACCCCCTCGGATGATGTGGAGACCTATCTGGCGGTGTTCGAGAAGGTGGCCGTGAGGGAGAAATTACCCCGAGAACAGTGGGCGGAGGTCGTCGCTCCGTTCCTGGCGTCTGGACCCCAGCAAGTATTTTTGACTTAGCAGATGACCAGGCTGCTGATTATCCCACGGTGAAGGGGAGATCCTGGCCAGACTGGGGGTAAACGTGTTGGTCCGGGCTCAGCGGGTCCACCAGTGGGACTTTAAAACGGCTGAACCCGCCAGGCCGCAGTACTATGAGTTGCTGCACAGGTTGCAAAAGTGGCTGCAGCCTGATGTTCTAAGTCCGACTGCTATGATGGACCGTCTGCTGGCCGACATGTTCTGGAGGGCCCTGCCTTACCCCTTCAGCACTGGATTGGCCAGGTATCCCCACTAATGCCCTGAGATAGTCGACCTGGTGGAGCGTTACGAGGCCACCAGAAACCTGCAGGGAGTCTTGCTGGGAAGGGGTCAGTCAAACCCCGGAGGCCTCCGCCCCAGTTCCGACGTCCGGCGACAGAGAGGCCTGCACGGAATGTACCCCCTGCGGATCCACCTCCGTGGTATGCTGGAGGTGTCAGGAGCCAGGCCACATCAGGGCCGACTGTCCGCATCGGGATGAGCCGATGGATGTGAACTACGGGGCGCCACTCCCTGTATGCACGGAAGCTGTGCGCAACTGGCACCCGTGAGGTGCAGGACAATAACCACCTGTGTCAGGTAGAGGTGGGAGATTCTCTGGCGGTGGCCCTGCTGGACTCCGGAGTCTAGTCTCCCTGGTAAGGGCTGCCCTGGTACGGCCGGCGGAGTATAAAGGCCGTAAAATCGGGGTCCTAGTGCATCCACGGAGACCTAAAAGACTACCCACTGCACTAGTGACTTTGTCCACAGCGGCTGGTAAGTGGACCCACGAGGTGGCTGTCGCTGCTAAACTCCCACATGAACTGATACTTGGGAGGGACTTCCCAGGTTTCCCGGCACTGTGGCCGGCGATAAAACTGTCTGATGGACCCGAGACAGGGTAACCCTAGGAGAGTGGCCTGATACCACTGGAAGGCCAGAACCCTGGGAGCCCGAGTATGAAGGGCCAGCGGTAGGGTGACCACTGCTCCAGCGTTAGAGGGGAGACAACCCCACTGAGTGTAATGGTGGGAGACACGGAGGACTTGCCACCGGGACCTGAGCTGGCAGACCTCAATGTCCCGGGGAAAATTTGGGACCGCACAACACCGGACCAAACCCTAACCAGGGCCTGGAGAGTGTCGTAATAATTGATGGTAAACCCCAGAAACCTGGGGCTGAATTAATGTTTCCGCGATTCATTGTTCTTCAGGATATGTTGTATCGGGTGAACCAAATCGAGGTGAGCCTGTTGAACAGTTGGTGGTGCCCACAGCGTATGCAAGCTGGTCATGGAGCTTGCCCACCAACATGTTCTTGGGGGACACCTGGGGTGGCAGAAAGCGCAGGACCGCATACTGCAGCGGTTTTATTGGCCCAGTGTGTTCAAGGAGGTAAAAAATTATTGTAAGTCCTGTCCCACCTGTCAGATAAATAGCCCCCAGCCACATTTCCATAGTCCTCTGGTACCTCTTCCAATTATTGAGGTCCCGTTTGAGCGAATCGCTATGGATCTAGCTGGGCCTGTACCAAAGTCTGCCAGGGGCCACCAACACATTCTGGTAGTTCTCGACTATGCCACTCGGTATCCGGAGGCGGTGCCTCTGCGACTATACCTCAGCTAAGCTCATTGCCAAAGAGTTAATGGAAATGTTTTCCCGTGTGGGCCTGCCAAAAGAGGTTCTGACAGACCAAGGGACCCCTTTATGTCCAAAGTTATGAGGGAACTGTGTAAATTATTGCGTATAAAGCAATTATGGACGTCCGCTTACCATCCGCAAACGGACGGTCTTGTCGAAAGGTTTAACCAAACTCTCAAAAATATGTTAAAAAGGGTGGTGTCTAGAGATGGGAAGGACTGGGACCTGCTTCTGCCCTATCTCATGTTCGCGATGCGAGAGGTGCCCCAGGCCTCTACTGGGTTCTCGCCCTTCGAACTGCTTTATGCGCAGACACCCTCGGGGCCTGTTGGATATCGCCAAGGAAGCGTGGGAACAACAGCCTGTCCCCACAAAAGTGTCATTGAGTATGTCACCCAGATGCAGGAACGGATGGAAAGGGTGTTGCCGCTGGTCCGGGAGCATATGGAGGCAGCGCAACAAGCCCAGAGTAGGGTGTATAATCGTCAGGCTCGGGTGCAGGACTTCAATCCAGGAGATCGGGTTTTGGTTCTGGTACCCACCCTTGACAGCAAGTTCCTAGCTAGGTGGCAGGGCCCCTATGAGGTGATCGAGAAGGTAGGGAAGTAAATACAAGGTACACCAGCCAGGGCGGCGCAAGCCGAAGCAGGTGTACCACGTGAATTTACTAAAGCCGTGGAAGGATAGGAACATGACCGACGACAACAGCCCCGGCCAGGGCTTCTGGTGAGAAGGGTCCAGCCCCACAGTTCGAGGCCTGCAGAGCGGTAGCCACGGTAAAATTGCAGACAGCCTGTCTTCCA
>JAKVIS010004963.1:0-12641 GCA_033119425.1 Bufotes viridis
AAGAGGCAGCCTGCTCTAGGCTTACAATCTAATATACAATGCAGTCCCTGATCTTAAGACCTTACAATCTCAATGTTCAGTACTAAGCCTGCCCCATAAGAGCTTACAATCTAACACAAGTACACGTCCTGCTCCTCTGGACTTGTCCTCTTCAAGCTGTCAAGCTAAAGTGATTCTGGTTTAGAACTTTGGACGTTCTGCACCAATGTGAAGTCATTGTGCTTTGTGATGTCATCATACCTGGCACTGCTGGCATTTGTATTAAGTTTGCTACAGTTCAATACATCATAACATGGCGGGGCCTGTCATTATTTTACTTTTATTGTAATTAGCAATGCTTTTGTGACTGTTTCTGTATACACTGCATTCATGACTTCCATCATGACTTCCATACACTCAACATATAAGCCTGATAGAGGCCTGTGTTGGATGCTACACAGTGGTATCCTTCACCCAGAGGTTTGATTGTAAGAAAAATAAATGTCTACTGGAATGTTGAATGAGACTTCTCTGCAAATCATAGGAACACTCACTACTAAGTGTATGGGGTGCTGGTTTACAGAGCAAAGTAAAGACGGAAGAATCTGTAGCCCTCGCTTATAATAGTAACAGCACCCTCAGTCAGCTGATTGGCAGGGGTGCAGAGGAGTCAGCCCCCACCCATCTGATATTGATGGTCTGTCTAAGGACAATCCCTATAAATGTAGTGCACAAACCCAGTGTGCACTCAGCCTTAGTTTTTAATCACCTCTTTTCATTTAAAGAGTTTTACCCAGGGTTTGCCTTCATAAATAAATCCCAGAATAAACTAAATGAAAACTAGTGTATGAAATGCCCCCTATATGTGTTCTGTTTTACCACACTACAGGAGAAGTTTATCATTGGTTGCATGCCAGTTTCCTGGTAAGGCTGGGGAAAGCCAACTTTCCCCCAAAAATTGTGTGACTTTTTGTTGATTTATCCTGCGCTCGCCACTTTTCTGTATAGTTGGCGGGATAGCGGTGGGTGAGAGCCTACTCATCCTTACAAATGTAATGCTACTTGCACTAGAAAACTGGCATAAAATACACCTCTACACCAGGTCTAGCTGCTGCAGATTTTGTTTCTGGTGCATGGACTTCTCTAGATGCACTAAAATTATTTAGAAGCCTGTGCCTCTTAATAAGTTCGACACTTGTTGAAATGCTTGTTTTAGTAACTTTTCCTAATAGTGTAGTGTAAAGTAGTATCAAGAAAATGGAAGAATAATTATCTGATTTGAGACACTTTTCAGGAGTATTTTTAGGGAGTTTTATCATGGGGGAATGTTAAACCTCTTGCCGCCATAGAGATGTTATGTTTGTGCTTTTATTTTTCACTTCTCGCCTTCCAAGAGCCGTGACTTTTTTATTTTTCCATTCACATAGCTGAATGAGGGTTTACTTTACGCAGGTCAAGTAGGACTTCTTTTTTATTTGATATGAATTTTATTTCATTATTATTATTTGTAAAAGGGGGGAGTGATACGAATTTTTATTTTCTTTTCATATTATTTTTATATTAATCCCTAGAGGATTAGAACATTGATCATTAGATACCATAACATATAATACTTTATTACTGTACAGTCTGTGACAAAATTTCTATGTGCCTGTTAAACCCTCGTGTTTGGTTAATAAAACGAGGAGAATCCCAGTAAGGGACCTATCAGATGCCATGATTACAATTTCCATGGTATGTGGGGTGTCAAATGTCTGTAATCGGAATTGATTCCGATCATGGAGTTGCCTTATTTGCAGGGTCGGACTGAAGTTTCTTGGGCCCACCAGAGTTAAAAGATTCTGAGGGCCCACACTCTGTGTATACAGGACCTTAAGGGCCCTGCTTTTAGGGGTTCATTATTGTTAGAGTTTGGGCCCAGCGGAGGATCCTCAAGTGCTCTGGTGGGCCAGTCCGACCCTACTTATTTGCACCCAATTACTTAAATCAACGTTTGATAAATTTGGTACATCTGTAAGTCTACCTCTTCTGTCCCGAGATGTTACTCCACTGTCTAGACCACCTTTTACTTGACTAAGATTCTGACAATTTGTTCAAAGACTCACAATTGGTAGATCTAGTTACATCAGCTTAATTCCCTCCTTCCTTCCCATGTTTCTAGACTGGAGTAAGTGGAGTAAACATAAAGCGTCACAAATAAGCCCAAAAAGCCAAAAGAAGATATTCTTAAAGTGTAACTATCATTTTGATTTACTTTTAATATCAGGGATGTTAAACATTTTCTTAATAAACTTTATTAGGGAAAAGTTTTTATTTTTACTTGAAAACAGGGTGTAAATGCAGTGGCCAGGTTTAGGGAGGCTCCAGTGATATGCTGGATCCTCCAGACACAGATCAAGTATCGCCACAGTTGCTGCTCTCCGGAAAGGATGGTAAGGTGTGGTGCACCCCAATGGGAAATAAGTCCACTCAGGCATACCAGTAAACCAGCGTCTTTCTTTCCTGGAGGAGTACAAGTGCAAAACAATATAGGCAAGGCACTGAGCAGGCTTCCCCAGTCTCCTTCCTGTCAGAAGAAGATTTTTATGCTAAGGAAAGGCCTGAGCTAGCTGTCCCTTTCTCTTTCAGAAGGCTGTCTCCTTGGCCAAAGGTTGGTGGGCAGGGTTCTGTGGCTCGGTCGTCTGGCTGGCTCCCTGTTCTCTGGGCTGGTGACCAGGAGCTGTGGCAGAGTATCCCCATCTCAGTGTCTCATACAGTCTGGCAAAGCCTGTCCTACTAAGAACTGCAGTCAATTAGGGGCTATGACTGCTCTTTTTATGTATAGTTTCTAACTTAACTTGAACCTTCTTACTCGGAGTGGACGAGTGGAGAGGCACAGCCTAAACAGAAAGAGTGTTGCAATTTTTGTCTATCATAGAATTGTATAGAGCTCCAATGCAAGTCTTTTGGGAACCAATATGTAGTTTTTCTAGGCAGTTCAGCTATAGTGTCATATACTATATGGAACATAAAGAATCCTGTTAGTTACTGAGCCCAGGGAAGAGACAGAAGAATGGGATTCTTTGCAACCTGTTCCCGAAGTGCAGGAACCAGTCTGAATTGCCCAGACATCTAAACGGCCTATCTATTGATTTTCTATCCAGAGGAACAAGGATGTAGACATCTACACATTGGCAAGCCCAAATATTCTCCTTTATGTCCAATGATAATTGACAGCTGAATGACGACATTAGACATGTTGTGGACCTACACGAGCTGGGCTATGATTGGGCGATGGACCTAACCATGCTGTGAACTGGGGATTGACTATGTGGATTGGGGACAGCTAATGATGGGTGTGACAGTCTGTTCCATAAGAGTGTTATAATTTTGTGTATGCATCCTGTGTTGTGGTCCAGTGGCCCCTGAACCATCCATGCAGTCTACATTCACACACACCAATTGGAAGTCCAGGTGAAGGTGGGATATTTGAAGCGCTGGAAGTCTTGGGCTGGAATAATGTTGGCTGGAAGGGAGCCTCCTATAATGAAGTCTCCTGTAGTTCATGTTTCTGCAGCAGCTGCCACTATATGTATAGTGGATGATACACTTAGTTTTTCTTTTTTTTATAGCGGAGTGCCCTATAGTGTCTAGCCAAGCAGCAGCTGCTGCCACAAGTTTAGGAGATGAATTACCTTTTCTAATGAATTCCCCTAGTGTTCCTGATCCCGTATCAGCTGCCGCCATGTTTTTGGAGATGATATGCTTTATTGTAATGGAGTACCCTATTGTTTCTGGTCCTGCAGCCACTGATGCATTGTGTTTAGGAGGTTATACAATTTACTATAATGGGGTCCCCTATAGGTTCTGGTCCTGCAGCAGCTGCCCCCATTTGTTTAGGAGATGATACACTTTATTATAATGGATTCACCTACAGTTTCTAGTCCTGTAGCAGCTGCCTCCATGAGTTTAGGAAATGATGCACTTTATTTTAACGGAGTCTTCTGTAGTTTCTGGTCCTCCAGGAGCTGCCACTGGGTGTTTCATAGATGATACACTTTATTATAACGGATTACTGTGAAATCCACAATCCTGCTGCAGCTGCCTGTGTATGTTTAGGGCATGATACACTTTATGATAGTGGAGTCTTCTAAAATTCCTGGTCCTGTAGCAGCTTCCGCCATATCTTTAGGAGATGATAATCTAATTATAATAGAGCCCCCTATAGTTCCTGGTCCTGCAACAGTGGCCGTCGTGTGTTTAGAAGATGATGTACTTTATTATCGGCTGGATCATCAGCTAAGTCTAGTTCTAAAATATTGAGCAACAATAATCACTCTCATTATGGTCACTGTATATGAAAAATCCAGACAAATACAAACACCACAATACATCATTTTTCGAATTTTTTATTGGAATAGCAATAAGCAACATTGTAATAAAATATTACTGGCCCTTTAATAAAATAAACAGGGATGACAGTGACTCTCATGCCAGGACCGGTGGAGACCACAGAACTTGCTGTGGTCATTTAGACCAGTCCAACACTGTCCTGAGATAAGAGCCACCGGATCCAAAGATCCAGAGGAAGGCAAACAAACCCCCGGAGAGTTTTACCTCAGGGGAAAAAATTCCTTCCTGACCCCAGATGTGGCGATCGGATATCTCCCTGGATTCCATTTGTCCTGCTGCATATTGCTGTATATATGTATTTAATATTCAGCTCCGGAGAACTGACCCTGTAAGGAAAGAGGCAACCTGCTCCTAAGAGCTTACAATCTAATATACAATGCAATCCCTGATCTTAAGACCTTACAATCTAATGTTCAGTACTAAACCTGCCCCATAAGAGCTTACAATCTAACACAAAATGCACGTCCTGCTCCTCTGGACTTGTCCTCTTCAAGCTGTCAAGCTAAAGTGATTCTGGTTTAGAACTTTGGACGTTCTGCACCAATTGTGAAGTCATGTGCTTTGTGATGTCATCATACCTGGCACTGCTGGCATTTGTATTAAGTTTGCTACAGTTCAATACATCATAACATGGCGGGGGCCTGTCATTATTTTACTTTTATTGTAATTAGCAATGCTTTTGTGACTGTTTCTGTATACACTGCATTCATGACTTCCATCATGACTTCCATACACTCAACATATAAGCCTGATAGAGGCCTGTGTTGGATGCTACACAGTGGTATCCTTCACCCAGAGGGTTTGATTGTAAAGAAAAATAAATGTCTACTGGAATGTTGAATGAGACTTCTCTGCAAATCATAGAACACTCACTACTAAGTGTATGGGGTGCTGGTTTACAGAGCAAAGTAAAAACGGAAGAATCTGTAGCCCTCGCACAATAGTAACAGCACCCTCAGTCAGCTGATTGGCAGGGGTGCAGAGAGTCAGCCCCCACCCATCTGATATTGATGGTCTGTCCTAAGGACAATCCCTATAAATGTAGTGCACAAACCCAGTGTGCACTCAGCCTTAGTTTTTAATCACCTCTTTTCATTTAAAGAGTTTTACCCAGGGTTTGCCTTCATAAATAAATCCCAGAATAAACTAAATGAAAACTAGTGTATGAAATGCCCCCTATATGTGTTCTGTTTTACCACACTACAGGAGAAGTTTATCATTGGTTGCATGCCAGTTTCCTGGTAAGGCTGGGGAAAGCCAACTTTCCCCCAAAAATTGTGTGACTTTTGTTGATTTATCCTGCGCTCGCCACTTTTCTGTATAGTTGGCGGGATAGCGGTGGGTGAGAGCCTACTCATCCTTACAAATGTAATGCTACTTGCACTAGAAAACTGGCATAAAATACACCTCTACACCAGGTCCTAGCTGCTGCAGATTTTGTTTCTGGTGCATGGACTTCTCTAGATGCACTAAAATTATTTAGAAGCCTGTGCCTCTTAATAAGTTCGACACTTGTTGAAATGCTTGTTTTAGTAACTTTTCCCTAATAGTGTAGTGTAAAGTAGTATCAAGAAAATGGAAGAATAATTATCTGATTTGAGACACTTTTCAGGAGTATTTTTAGGGAGTTTTATCATGGGGGAATGTTAAACCTCTTGCCGCCATAGAGATGTTATGTTTGTGCTTTTATTTTTCACTTCTCGCCTTCCAAGAGCCGTGACTTTTTATTTTTCCATTCACATAGCTGAATGAGGGTTTACTTTTCGCAGGTCAAGTAGGACTTCTTTTTTATTTGATATGAATTTTATTTCATTATTATTATTTGTAAAAAAGGGGGAGTGATCACGAATTTTTATTTTCTTTTCATATTATTTTTATATTAATCCCCTAGAGGATTAGAACATTGATCATTAGATACCATAACATATAATACTTTATTACTGTACAGTCTGTGACAAAATTTCTATGTGCCTGTTAAACCCTCGTGTTTGGTTAATAAAACGAGGAGAATCCCAGTAAGGGACCTATCAGATGCCATGATTACAATTTCCATGGTATGTGGGGTGTCAAATGTCTGTAATCGGAATTGATTCCGATCATGGAGTTGCCTTATTTGCAGGGTCGGACTGAAGTTTCTTGGGCCCACCAGAGTTAAAAAGATTCTGAGGGCCCACACTCTGTGTATACAGGACCTTAAGGGCCCTGCTTTTTAGGGGTTCATTATTGTTAGAGTTTGGGCCCAGCGGAGGATCCTCAAGTGCTCTGGTGGGCCAGTCCGACCCTACTTATTTGCACCCAATTACTTAAATCAACGTTTGATAAATTTGGTACATCTGTAAGTCTACCTCTTCTGTCCCGAGATGTTACTCCACTGTCTAGACCACCTTTTACTTGACTAAGATTCTGACAATTTGTTCAAAGACTCACAATTGGTAGATCTAGTTACATCAGCTTGAATTCCCTCCTTCCTTCCCATGTTTCTAGACTGGAGTAAGTGGAGTAAACATAAAGCGTCACAAATAAGCCCAAAAAGCCAAAAAGAAGATATTCTTAAAGTGTAACTATCATTTTGATTTACTTTTAATATCAGGGATGTTAAACATTTTCTTAATAAACTTTATTAGGGAAAAGTTTTTATTTTTACTTGAAAACAGGGTGTAAATGCAGTGGCCAGGTTTAGGGAGGCTCCAGTGATATGCTGGATCCTCCAGACACAGATCAGAGTATCGCCACAGTTGCTGCTCTCCGGAAAGGATGGTAAGGTGTGGTGCACCCCAATGGGAAATAAGTCCACTCAGGCATACCAGTAAACCAGCGTCTTTCTTTCCTGGAGGAGTACAAGTGCAAAACAATATAGGCAAGGCACTGAGCAGGCTTCCCCAGTCTCCTTCCTGTCAGAAGAAGATTTTTATGCTAAGGAAAGGCCTGAGCTAGCTGTCCCTTTCTCTTTCAGAAGGCTGTCTCCTTGGCCAAGGTTGGTGGGCAGGGTTCTGTGGCTCGGTCGTCTGGCTGGCTCCCTGTTCTCTGGGCTGGTGACCAGGAGCTGTGGCAGAGTATCCCCATCTCAGTGTCTCATACAGTCTGGCAAAGCCTGTCCTACTAAGAACTGCAGTCAATTAGGGGCTATGACTGCTCTTTTTATGTATAGTTTCTAACTTAACTTGAACCTTCTTACTCGGAGTGGACGAGTGGAGAGGCACAGCCTAAACAGAAAGAGTGTTGCAATTTTTGTCTATCATAGAATTGTATAGAGCTCCAATGCAAGTCTTTTGGGAACCAATATGTAGTTTTTCTAGGCAGTTCAGCTATAGTGTCATATACTATATGGAACATAAAGAATCCTGTTAGTTACTGAGCCCAGGAAGAGACAGAAGAATGGGATTCTTTGCAACCTGTTCCGAAGTGCAGGAACCAGTCTGAATTGCCCAGACATCTAAACGGCCTATCTATTGATTTTCTATCCAGAGGAACAAGGATGTAGACATCTACACATTGGCAAGCCCAAATATTCTCCTTTATGTCCAATGATAATTGACAGCTGAATGACGACATTAGACATGTTGTGGACCTACACGAGCTGGGCTATGATTGGGCGATGGACCTAACCATGCTGTGAACTGGGGATTGACTATGTGGATTGGGGACAGCTAATGATGGGTGTGACAGTCTGTTCCATAAGAGTGTTATAATTTTGTGTATGCATCCTGTGTTGTGGTCCAGTGGCCCCTGAACCATCCATGCAGTCTACATTCACACACACCAATTGGAAGTCCAGGTGAAGGTGGGATATTTGAGCAGCTGGAAGTCTTGGGCTGGAATAATGTTGGCTGGAAGGGAGCCTCCTATAATGAAGTCTCCTGTAGTTCATGTTTCTGCAGCAGCTGCCACTATATGTATAGTGGATGATACACTAGTTTTCTTTTTTTTATAACGGAGTGCCCTATAGTGTCTAGCCAAGCAGCAGCTGCTGCCACAAGTTTAGGAGATGAATTACCTTTTCTAATGAATTCCCCTAGTGTTCCTGATCCCGTATCAGCTGCCGCCATGTTTTTGGAGATGATATGCTTTATTGTAATGGAGTACCCTATTGTTTCTGGTCCTGCAGCCACTGATGCATTGTGTTTAGGAGGTTATACAATTTACTATAATGGGGTCCCCTATAGGTTCTGGTCCTGCAGCAGCTGCCCCCATTTGTTTAGGAGATGATACACTTTATTATAATGGATTCACCTACAGTTTCTAGTCCTGTAGCAGCTGCCTCCATGAGTTTAGGAAATGATGCACTTTATTTTAACGGAGTCTTCTGTAGTTTCTGGTCCTCCAGGAGCTGCCACTGGGTGTTTCATAGATGATACACTTTATTATAACGGATTACTGTGAAATCCACAATCCTGCTGCAGCTGCCTGTGTATGTTTAGGGCATGATACACTTTATGATAGTGGAGTCTTCTAAAATTCCTGGTCCTGTAGCAGCTTCCGCCATATCTTTAGGAGATGATAATCTAATTATAATAGAGCCCCCTATAGTTCCTGGTCCTGCAACAGTGGCCGTCGTGTGTTTAGAAGATGATGTACTTTATTATCGGCTGGATCATCAGCTAAGTCTAGTTCTAAAATATTGAGCAACAATAATCACTCTCATTATGGTCACTGTATATGAAAAATCCAGACAAATACAAACACCACAATACATCATTTTTCGAATTTTTTTATTGGAATAGCAATAAGCAACATTGTAATAAAATATTACTGGCCCTTTAATAAAATAAACAGGGATGACAGTGACTCTCATGCCAGGACCGGTGGAGACCACAGAACTTGCTGTGGTCATTTAGACCAGTCAACACTGTCCTGAGATAAGAGCCACCGGATCCAAAGATCAGAGGAAGGCAAACAAACCCCCGGAGAGTTTTACCTCAGGGGAAAAAATTCCTTCCTGACCCCAGATGTGGCGATCGGATATCTCCCTGGATTCCATTTGTCCTGCTGCATATTGCTGTATATATGTATTTAATATTCAGCTCCGGAGAACTGACCCTGTAAGGAAAGAGGCAACCTGCTCCTAAGAGCTTACAATCTAATATACAATGCAATCCCTGATCTTAAGACCTTACAATCTAATGTTCAGTACTAAACCTGCCCCATAAGAGCTTACAATCTAACACAAAATGCACGTCCTGCTCCTCTGGACTTGTCCTCTTCAAGCTGTCAAGCTAAAGTGATTCTGGTTTAGAACTTTGGACGTTCTGCACCAATTGTGAAGTCATGTGCTTTGTGATGTCATCATACCTGGCACTGCTGGCATTTGTATTAAGTTTGCTACAGTTCAATACATCATAACATGGCGGGGGCCTGTCATTATTTTACTTTTATTGTAATTAGCAATGCTTTTGTGACTGTTTCTGTATACACTGCATTCATGACTTCCATCATGACTTCCATACACTCAACATATAAGCCTGATAGAGGCCTGTGTTGGATGCTACACAGTGGTATCCTTCACCCAGAGGGTTTGATTGTAAAGAAAAATAAATGTCTACTGGAATGTTGAATGAGACTTCTCTGCAAATCATAGAACACTCACTACTAAGTGTATGGGGTGCTGGTTTACAGAGCAAAGTAAAACGGAAGAATCTGTAGCCCTCGCACAATAGTAACAGCACCCTCAGTCAGCTGATTGGCAGGGGTGCAGAGAGTCAACCCCACCCATCTGATATTGATGGTCTGTCCTAAGGACAATCCCTATAAATGTAGTGCACAAACCCAGTGTGCACTCAGCCTTAGTTTTTAATCACCTCTTTTCATTTAAAGAGTTTTACCCAGGGTTTGCCTTCATAAATAAATCCCAGAATAAACTAAATGAAAACTAGTGTATGAAATGCCCCCTATATGTGTTCTGTTTTACCACACTACAGGAGAAGTTTATCATTGGTTGCATGCCAGTTTCCTGGTAAGGCTGGGGAAAGCCAACTTTCCCCCAAAAATTGTGTGACTTTTTGTTGATTTATCCTGCGCTCGCCACTTTTCTGTATAGTTGGCGGGATAGCGGTGGAGTGGGAGCCTACTCATCCTTACAAATGTAATGCTACTTGCACTAGAAAACTGGCATAAAATACACCTCTACACCAGGTCCTAGCTGCTGCAGATTTTGTTTCTGGTGCATGGACTTCTCTAGATGCACTAAAATTATTTAGAAGCCTGTGCCTCTTAATAAGTTCGACACTTGTTGAAATGCTTGTTTTAGTAACTTTTCCCTAATAGTGTAGTGTAAAGTAGTATCAAGAAAATGGAAGAATAATTATCTGATTTGAGACACTTTTCAGGAGTATTTTTAGGGAGTTTTATCATGGGGGAATGTTAAACCTCTTGCCGCCATAGAGATGTTATGTTTGTGCTTTTATTTTCACTTCTCGCCTTCCAAGAGCCGTGACTTTTTATTTTTCCATTCACATAGCTGAATGAGGGTTTACTTTTCGCAGGTCAAGTAGGACTTCTTTTTTATTTGATATGAATTTTATTTCATTATTATTATTTGTAAAAAGGGGGAGTGATACGAATTTTTATTTTCTTTTCATATTATTTTTATATTAATCCCCTAGAGGATTAGAACATTGATCATTAGATACCATAACATATAATACTTTATTACTGTACAGTCTGTGACAAAATTTCTATGTGCCTGTTAAACCCTCGTGTTTGGTTAATAAAACGAGGAGAATCCCAGTAAGGGACCTATCAGATGCCATGATTACAATTTCCATGGTATGTGGGGTGTCAAATGTCTGTAATCGGAATTGATTCCGATCATGGAGTTGCCTTATTTGCAGGGTCGGACTGAAGTTTCTTGGGCCCACCAGAGTTAAAAAGATTCTGAGGGCCCACACTCTGTGTATACAGGACCTTAAGGGCCCTGCTTTTTAGGGGTTCATTATTGTTAGAGTTTGGGCCCAGCGGAGGATCCTCAAGTGCTCTGGTGGGCCAGTCCGACCCTACTTATTTGCACCCAATTACTTAAATCAACGTTTGATAAATTTGGTACATCTGTAAGTCTACCTCTTCTGTCCCGAGATGTTACTCCACTGTCTAGACCACCTTTTACTTGACTAAGATTCTGACAACTTGTTCAAAGACTCACAATTGGTAGATCTAGTTACATCAGCTTGAATTCCCTCCTTCCTTCCCATGTTTCTAGACTGGAGTAAGTGGAGTAAACATAAAGCGTCACAAATAAGCCCAAAAAGCCAAAAAGAAGATATTCTTAAAGTGTAACTATCATTTTGATTTACTTTTAATATCAGGGATGTTAAACATTTTCTTAATAAACTTTATTAGGGAAAAGTTTTTATTTTTACTTGAAAACAGGGTGTAAATGCAGTGGCCAGGTTTAGGGAGGCTCCAGTGATATGCTGGATCCTCCAGACACAGATCAGAAGTATCGCCACAGTTGCTGCTCTCCGGAAAGGATGGTAAGGTGTGGTGCACCCCAATGGGAAATAAGTCCACTCAGGCATACCAGTAAACCAGCGTCTTTCTTTCCTGGAGGAGTACAAGTGCAAAACAATATAGGCAAGGCACTGAGCAGGCTTCCCCAGTCTCCTTCCTGTCAGAAGAAGATTTTTATGCTAAGGAAAGGCCTGAGCTAGCTGTCCCTTTCTCTTTCAGAAGGCTGTCTCCTTGGCCAAAGGTTGGTGGGCAGGGTTCTGTGGCTCGGTCGTCTGGCTGGCTCCCTGTTCTCTGGGCTGGTGACCAGGAGCTGTGGCAGAGTATCCCCATCTCAGTGTCTCATACAGTCTGGCAAAGCCTGTCCTACTAAGAACTGCAGTCAATTAGGGGCTATGACTGCTCTTTTTATGTATAGTTTCTAACTTAACTTGAACCTTCTTACTCGGAGTGGACGAGTGGAAAGGCACAGCCTAAACAGAAAGAGTGTTGCAATTTTTTGTCTATCATAGAATTGTATAGAGCTCCAATGCAAGTCTTTTGGGAACCAATATGTAGTTTTTCTAGGCAGTTCAGCTATAGTGTCATATACTATATGGAACATAAAGAATCCTGTTAGTTACTGAGCCCAGGGAAGAGACAGAAGAATGGGATTCTTTGCAACCTGTTCCCGAAGTGCAGGAACCAGTCTGAATTGCCCAGACATCTAAACGGCCTATCTATTGATTTTCTATCCAGAGGAACAAGGATGTAGACATCTACACATTGGCTAAGCCCAAATATTCTCCTTTATGTCCAATGATAATTGACAGCTGAATGACGACATTAGA
>JAKVIS010004964.1:0-12897 GCA_033119425.1 Bufotes viridis
CCTGCAACAGCTGGGACACCAGATTCAGGCTATTGCTATTTTGGCAATTGAATTTTACCCCAGAACAAAATATATGTTTAGCGGACACTATGAAACTTGGCCTGCAACAGCTGGGACACCAGATTCAGGGTATTGCTATTTTGGCATTTGAATTTCACCCTTCAACAAAACATATGTTTTTGCGGACACTATGAATCTTGGCCAGCCACAGCTGAAACCACTGATTTATGGTATTGCTATTTTGGCAATTGAATTTCACCCCAGAACAAAATATATGTTTTTGCGGACACTATGAAACTTGGCCTGCAACAGCTGGGACACCAGATTCAGGGTATTGCTATTTTGGCAATTGAATTTCACCCCAGAAAAAAATATATGTTTTTGCGGACACTATGAATCTTGGCCTGCAACAGTTGGGACACCATATACAGGGTATTGCTATTTTGGCGATTGAATTTCACCCCAGAACAAAATATATGTTTTTGCGGACACTATGAAACTTGGCCTGCAACAGCTGGGACACCAGATTCAGGGTATTGCTATTTTGGCAATAGAATTTCACCCTACAACAAAACATATGTTTTTGCGGACACTATGAATCTTGGCCAGCCACAGCTGAAACCACTGATTTATGGTATTGCTATTTTGGCAATTGAATTTCACCCCAGAACAAAATATATGTTTTTGCGGACACTATGAAACTTGGCCTGCAAAAGCTGGGACACCAGATTCAGGGTATTGCTATTTTGGCAATTGAATTTCCCCCCACAACAAAACATATGTTTTTGCGGACACTATGAATCTTGGCCAGCCACAGCTGAAACCACTGTTTTATGGTATTGCTATTTTGGCAGTTGAATTTCACCCCACAACAAAATATATGTTTTTGCGGACACTATGAAACTTGGCCTGCAACAGCTGGGACACCAGATTCAGGGTATTGCTATTTTGGCAATTGAATTTCACCCCAGAACAAAATATATGTTTTTGCGGACCCTATGAAACTTGGCCTGCAACAGCTGGGACACCAGATTCAGGGTATTGCTATTTTGGCAATTGAATTTCACCCCACAACAAAACATATGTTTTTGCGGACACTATGAATCTTGGCCAGCCACAGCTGAAACCACTGTTTTATGGTATTGCTATTTTGGCAGTTGAATTTCACCCCACAACAAAATATATGTTTTTGCGGACACTATGAAACTTGGCCTGCAACAGCTGGGACATCAGATTCAGGGTATTGCTATTTTGGCAATTGAATTTCACCCCACAACAAAATATATGTTTGGGACACCAGATTCAGGCTATTGCTATTTTGGCAATTAAATTTCACCCCAGAACAAAATATATGTTTTTGCGGACACTATGAAACTTGGCCTGCAACAGCTGGGACACCAGATTCAGGGTATTGCTATTTTGGCAATTGAATTTCACCCAAGAACAAAATATATGTTTTTGCTATGAAACTTGGCCTGCAACAGCTGGGACACCAGATTCAGGGTATTGCTATTTTGGCAATTGAATTTCACCCCAGAACAAAATATATGTTTTTGCGGACACTATGAAACTTGGCCTGCAACAGCTGGGACACCAGATTAAGGGTATTGCTATTTTGGCTATTGAATTTCACCCCAGAACAAAACATATGTTTTTGCGGACTCTATGAAACTTGGCCTGCAAAAGCTGGGACACCAGATTCAGGGTATTTCTATTTTGGCAATTGAATTTCACCCCACAACAAAATATATGTTTTTGCGGAAACTATGAAACTTTCCTGCAACAGCTGGGACACCAGATTCAGGCTATTGCTATTTTGGCAATTGAATTTTACCCCAGAAAAAATATATGTTTAGCGGACACTATGAAACTTGGCCTGCAACAGCTGGGACACCAGATTCAGGGTATTGCTATTTTGGCATTTGAATTTCACCCTACAACAAAACATATGTTTTTGCGGACACTATGAATCTTGGCCAGCCACAGCTGAAACCACTGATTTATGGTATTGCTATTTTGGCAATTGAATTTCACCCCAGAACAAAATATATGTTTTTGCGGACACTATGAAACTTGGCCTGCAACAGCTGGGACACCAGATTCAGGGTATTGCTATTTTGGCAATTGAATTTCACCCAAGAACAAAATATATGTTTTTGCGGACACTATGAAACTTGGCCTGCAACAGCTGGGACACCAGATTCAGGGTATTGCTATTTTGGCAATTGAATTTCACCCCAGAAAAAATATATGTTTTTGCGGACACTATGAATCTTGGCCTGCAACAGCTGGGACACCATATACAGGGTATTGCTATTTTGGCAATTGAATTTCACCCCAGAACAAAATATATGTTTTTGCGGACACTATGAAACTTGGCCTGCAACAGCTGGGACACCAGATTCAGGGTATTGCTATTTTGGCAATAGAATTTCACCCTACAACAAAACATATGTTTTTGCGGACACTATGAATCTTGGCCAGCCACAGCTGAAACCACTGATTTATGGTATTGCTATTTTGGCAATTGAATTTCACCCCAGAACAAAATATATGTTTTTGCGGACACTATGAAACTTGGCCTGCAACAGCTGGGACACCAGACTCAGGGTTTTGCTATTTTGGCAGTTGAATTTCACCCCACAACAAAATATATGTTTTTGCGGACACTATGAAACTTGGCCTGCAACAGCTGGGACACCAGATTCAGGGTATTGCTATTTTGGCAATTGAATTTCACCCCACAACAAAATATATGTTTTTGAGGACACTATGAAACTTGGCCTGCAACAGCTGGGACATCAGATTCAGGGTATTGCTATTTTGGCAATTGAATTTCACCCCACAACAAAATTTTTGTTTTTGCAGACACTATGAAACTTGGCCTGCAACAGCTGGGACACCAGATTCAGGGTATTGCTATTTTGGCAATTGAATTTCACCCCACAACAAAATATATGTTTGGGACACCAGATTCAGGCTATTGCTATTTTGGCAATTAAATTTCACCCCAGAACAAAACATATGTTTTTGCGGACACTATGAATCTTGGCCAGCCACAGCTGAAACCACTGATTTATTGTATTGCTATTTTGGCAATTGAATTTCACCCCAGAACAAAATATATGTTTTTGTGGACACTATGAAACTTGGCCTGCAACAGCTGGGACACCAGACTCAGGGTATTGCTATTTTGGCAATTGAATTTCACCCAAGAACAAAATATATGTTTTTGCTATCAAACTTGGCCTGCAAAAGCTGGGACACCAGATTCAGGGTATTGCTATTTTGCCAATTGAATTTCACCCCACAACAAAACATATGTTTTTGCGGACACTATGAATCTTGGCCATCCACAGCTGAAACCACTGATTTATTGTATTGCTATTTTGGCAATTGAATTTCACCCCAGAACAAAATATATGTTTTTGTGGGCACTATGAAAATTGGCCTGCAACATCTGGGACACCAGACTCAGGGTATTGCTATTTTGGCAATTGAATTTCACCCCAGAACAAAATATATGTTTTTGCGGACACTATAAAACTTGGCCTGCAACAGCTGGGACACCATATACAGGGTATTGCTATTTTGGCAATTGAATTTCACCCCAGAACAAAATATATGATTTTGCGGACACTATGAAACTTGGCCAGCCACAGCTGAAACCACTGATTTATGGTATTGCTATTTTGGCAATTAAATTTCACACCAGAACAAAATATATGTTTTTGCGGACACTATGAAACTTGGCCTGCAACAGCTGGGACACCAGACTCAGGGTTTTGCTATTTTGGCAGTTGAATTTCACCCCACAACAAAATATATGTTTTTGCGGACACTATGAAACTTGGCTTGCAACAGCTGGGACACCATATTTAGGGTATTGCTATTTTGGCAATTGAATTTCACCCCACAACAAAATATATGTTTTTGCGGACACTATGAAACTTGGCCTGCAACAGCTGGGACACCAGATCCAGGGTATTGCTATTTTGGCAATTGAATTTCACCCCACAACAAAATATATGTTTTTGCGGACACTATGAAACTTGGCCTGCAACAGCTGGGACACCAGATTCAGGGTATTGCTATTTTGGCAATAGAATTTCACCCTACAACAAAACATATGTTTTTGCGGACACTATGAATCTTGGCCAGCCACAGCTGAAACCACTGATTTATGGTATTGCTATTTTGGCAATTGAATTTCACCCCAGAACAAAATATATGTTTTTGCGGACACTATGAAACTTGGCCTGCAACAGCTGGGACACCAGACTCAGGGTTTTGCTATTTTGGCAGTTGAATTTCACCCCACAACAAAATATATGTTTTTGCGGACACTATGAAACTTGGCCTGCAACAGCTGGGACACCAGATTCAGGGTATTGCTATTTTGGCAATTGAATTTCACCCCACAACAAAATATATGTTTTTGCGGACACTATGAAACTTGGCCTGCAACAGCTGGGACACCAGATTCAGGGTATTGCTATTTTGGCAATTGAATTTCACCCCAGAACAAAACATATGTTTTGCGGACACTATGAAACTTGGCCTGCAAAGCTGGGACACCAGATTCAGGGTATTGCTATTTTGGCAATTGAATTTCACCCCAGAACAAAATATATGTTTTTGCGGACACTATGAATCTTGGCCTGCAACAGCTGGGACACCAGATTCAGGGTATTGCTATTTTGGCAATTGAATTTCACCCCAGAACAAAATATATGTTTTTGCGGACACTATGAAACTTGGCCTGCAACAGCTGGGACACCAGATTCAGGGTATTGCTATTTTGGCAATTGAATTTCACCCCAGAACAAAATATATGTTTTTGCGGACACTATGAATCTTGGCCTGCAACAGCTGGGACACCAGATTCAGGGTATTGCTATTTTGGCAATTGAATTTCACCCCAGAACAAAACATATGTTTTTGCGGACACTATGAATCTTGGCCATGCCACAGCTGAAACCACTAGATTTATGGTATTGCTATTTTGGCAATTGAATTTCACCCCAGAACAAAATATATGTTTTTGCGGACACTATGAATCTTGGCCTGCAACAGCTGGGACACCAGATTCAGGGTATTGCTATTTTGGCAATTGAATTTCACCCCAGAACAAAATATATGTTTTTGCGGACACTATGAAACTTGGCCTGCAACAGCTGGGACACCAGATTCAGGGTATTGCTATTTTGGCAATTGAATTTCACCCCAGAACAAAATATATGTTTTTGCGGACACTATGAAGCTTGGCCAGCCACAGCTGAAACCACCGATTTATGGTATTGCTATTTTGGCAATTGAATTTCACCCCAGAACAAAATATATGTTTTGGCGGACACTATGAAACTTGGCCTGCAACAGCTGGGACACCAGATTCAGGGTATTGCTATTTTGGCAATTGAATTTCACCCCAGAACAAAATATATGTTTTTGCGGACACTATGAATCTTGGCCTGCAACAGCTGGGACACCAGATTTAGGGTATTGCTATTTTGGCAATTGAATTTCACCCCAGAACAAAATATATGTTTTGGCGGACACTATGAATCTTGGCCTGCAACAGCTGGGACACCAGATTCAGGGTATTGCTATTTTGGCAATTGAATTTCACCCCAGAACAAAATATATGTTTTGGCGGACACTATGAAACTTGGCCTGCAACAGCTGGGACACCAGATTCAGGGTATTGCTATTTTGGCAATTGAATTTCACCCCAGAACAAAATATATGTTTTTGCGGACACTATGAATCTTGGCCAGCCACAGCTGAAACCACCAGATTTATGGTATTGCTATTTTGGCAATTGAATTTCACCCCAGAACAAAATATATGTTTTTGCGGACACTATGAATCTTGGCCTGCAACAGCTGGGACACCAGATTCAGGGTTTTGCTATTTTGGCAGTTGAATTTCACCCCAGAACAAAATATATGTTTTTGCGGACACTATGAAACTTGGCCTGCAACAGCTGGGACACCAGATTCAGGGTATTGCTATTTTGGCAATTGAATTTCACCCCAGAACAAAATATATGTTTTGGCGGACACTATGAAACTTGGCCTGCAACAGCTGGGACACCAGATTTAGGGTATTGCTATTTTGGCAATTGAATTTCACCCCAGAACAAAATATATGTTTTTGCGGACACTATGAAACTTGGCCTGCAACAGCTGGGACACCAGATTCAGGGTATTGCTATTTTGGCAATTGAATTTCACCCCAGAACAAAATATATGTTTTTGCGGACACTATGAAACTTGGCCTGCAACAGCTGGGACACCAGATTCAGGGTATTGCTATTTTGGCAATTGAATTTCACCCCAGAACAAAATATATGTTTTAGCGGACACTATGAAACTTGGCCTGCAACAGCTGGGACACCAGATTCAGGGTATTGCTATTTTGGCAATTGAATTTCACCCTACAACAAAATATATGTTTTTGCGGACACTATGAATCTTGGCCAGCCACAGCTGAAACCACTGATTTATGGTATTGCTATTTTGGCAATTGAATTTCACCCCAGAACTGAAACACTGATTATGTATTGCTATTGTGGACACTATGAATCTTGGCCTGCAACAGCTGGGACCACCAGATTCAGGGTATTGCTATTTTGGCAATTGAATTTCACCCCAGAACAAAATATATGTTTTGCGGACACTATGAATCTTGGCCTGCAACAGCTGGAACACCAGATTCAGGGTATTGCTATTTTGGCAATTGAATTTCACCCCAGAACAAAATATATGTTTTTGCGGACACTATGAAACTTGGCCTGCAACAGCTGGGACACCAGATTCAGGGTATTGCTATTTTGGCAATTGAATTTCACCCCAGAACAAAATATATGTTTTTGCGGACACTATGAATCTTGGCCTGCAACAGCTGGGACACCAGATTCAGGGTATTGCTATTTTGGCAATTGAATTTCACCCCAGAACAAAATATATGTTTTTGCGGACACTATGAATCTTGGCCTGCAACAGCTGGGACACCAGATTCAGGGTATTGCTATTTTGGCAATTGAATTTCACCCCAGAACAAAATATATGTTTTTGCGGACACTATGAATCTTGGCCTGCAACAGCTGGGACACCAGATTCAGGGTATTGCTATTTTGGCAATTGAATTTCACCCCAGAACAAAATATATGTTTTTGCGGACACTATGAATCTTGGCCAGCCACAGCTGAAACCACTGTTTTATGGTATTGCTATTTTGGCAGTTGAATTTCACCCCACAACAAAATATATGTTTTTGCGGACACTATGAAACTTGGCCTGCAACAGCTGGGACACCAGATTCAGGGTATTGCTATTTTGGCAATTGAATTTCACCCCAGAACAAAATATATGTTTTTGCGGACACTATGAAACTTGGCCTGCAACAGCTGGGACACCAGATTCAGGGTATTGCTATTTTGGCAATTGAATTTCACCCCACAACAAAACATATGTTTTTGCGGACACTATGAATCTTGGCCAGCCACAGCTGAAACCACTGTTTTATGGTATTGCTATTTTGGCAGTTGAATTTCACCCCACAACAAAATATATGTTTTTGCGGACACTATGAAACTTGGCCTGCAACAGCTGGGACATCAGATTCAGGGTATTGCTATTTTGGCAATTGAATTTCACCCCACAACAAAATATATGTTTGGGACACCAGATTCAGGCTATTGCTATTTTGGCAATTAAATTTCACCCCAGAACAAAATATATGTTTTTGCGGACACTATGAAACTTGGCCTGCAACAGCTGGGACACCAGATTCAGGGTATTGCTATTTTGGCAATTGAATTTCACCCAAGAACAAAATATATGTTTTTGCTATGAAACTTGGCCTGCAACAGCTGGGACACCAGATTCAGGGTATTGCTATTTTGGCAATTGAATTTCACCCCAGAACAAAATATATGTTTTTGCGGACACTATGAAACTTGGCCTGCAACAGCTGGGACACCAGATTAAGGGTATTGCTATTTTGGCTATTGAATTTCACCCCAGAACAAAACATATGTTTTTGCGGACTCTATGAAACTTGGCCTGCAAAAGCTGGGACACCAGATTCAGGGTATTTCTATTTTGGCAATTGAATTTCACCCCACAACAAAATATATGTTTTTGCGGAAACTATGAAACTTTCCTGCAACAGCTGGGACACCAGATTCAGGCTATTGCTATTTTGGCAATTGAATTTTACCCCAGAACAAAATATATGTTTAGCGGACACTATGAAACTTGGCCTGCAACAGCTGGGACACCAGATTCAGGGTATTGCTATTTTGGCATTTGAATTTCACCCTACAACAAAACATATGTTTTTGCGGACACTATGAATCTTGGCCAGCCACAGCTGAAACCACTGATTTATGGTATTGCTATTTTGGCAATTGAATTTCACCCCAGAACAAAATATATGTTTTTGCGGACACTATGAAACTTGGCCTGCAACAGCTGGGACACCAGATTCAGGGTATTGCTATTTTGGCAATTGAATTTCACCCAAGAACAAAATATATGTTTTTGCGGACACTATGAAACTTGGCCTGCAACAGCTGGGACACCAGATTCAGGGTATTGCTATTTTGGCAATTGAATTTCACCCCAGAACAAAATATATGTTTTTGCGGACACTATGAATCTTGGCCTGCAACAGCTGGGACACCATATACAGGGTATTGCTATTTTGGCAATTGAATTTCACCCCAGAACAAAATATATGTTTTTGCGGACACTATGAAACTTGGCCTGCAACAGCTGGGACACCAGATTCAGGGTATTGCTATTTTGGCAATAGAATTTCACCCTACAACAAAACATATGTTTTTGCGGACACTATGAATCTTGGCCAGCCACAGCTGAAACCACTGATTTATGGTATTGCTATTTTGGCAATTGAATTTCACCCCAGAACAAAATATATGTTTTTGCGGACACTATGAAACTTGGCCTGCAACAGCTGGGACACCAGACTCAGGGTTTTGCTATTTTGGCAGTTGAATTTCACCCCACAACAAAATATATGTTTTTGCGGACACTATGAAACTTGGCCTGCAACAGCTGCGACACCAGATTCAGGGTATTGCTATTTTGGCAATTGAATTTCACCCCACAACAAAATATATGTTTTTGAGGACACTATGAAACTTGGCCTGCAACAGCTGGGACATCAGATTCAGGGTATTGCTATTTTGGCAATTGAGTTTCACCCCACAACAAAATATTTGTTTTTGCAGGTACTATGAAACTTGGCCTGCAACAGCTGGGACACCAGATTCAGGGTATTGCTATTTTGGCAATTAAATTTCACCCCACAACAAAATATATGTTTGGGACACCAGATTCAGGCTATTGCTATTTTGGCAATTAAATTTCACCCCACAACAAAACATATGTTTTTGCGGACACTATGAATCTTGGCCAGCCACAGCTGAAACCACTGATTTATTGTATTGCTATTTTGGCAATTGAATTTCACCCCAGAACAAAATATATGTTTTTGTGGACACTATGAAACTTGGCCTGCAACAGCTGGGACACCAGACTCAGGGTATTGCTATTTTGGCAATTGAATTTCACCCAAGAACAAAATATATGTTTTTGCTATCAAACTTGGCCTGCAAAAGATGGGACACCAGATTCAGGGTATTGCTATTTTGGCAATTGAATTTCACCCCACAACAAAACATATGTTTTTGCGGACACTATGAATCTTGGCCAGCCACAGCTGAAACCACTGATTTATTGTATTGCTATTTTGGCAATTGAATTTCACCCCAGAACAAAATATATGTTTTTGTGGACACTATGAAACTTGGCCTGCAACATCTGGGACACCAGACTCAGGGTATTGCTATTTTGGCAATTGAATTTCACCCCAGAACAAAATATATGTTTTTGCGGACACTATGAAACTTGGCCTGCAACAGCTGGGACACCATATACAGGGTATTGCTATTTTGGCAATTGAATTTCACCCCAGAACAAAATATATGATTTTGCGGACACTATGAAACTTGGCCAGCCACAGCTGAAACCACTGATTTATGGTATTGCTATTTTGGCAATTAAATTTCACACAAGAACAAAATATATGTTTTTGCGGACACTATGAAACTTGGCCTGCAACAGCTGGGACACCAGAATCAGTGTTTTGCTATTTTGGCAGTTGAATTTCACCCCACAACAAAATATATGTTTTTGCGGACACTATGAAACTTGGCTTGCAACAGCTGGGACACCATATTTAGGGTATTGCTATTTTGGCAATTGAATTTCACCCCACAACAAAATATATGTTTTTGCGGACACTATGAAACTTGGCCTGCAACAGCTGGGACACCAGATCCAGGGTATTGCTATTTTGGCAATTGAATTTCACCCCACAACAAAATATATGTTTTTGCGGACACTATGAAACTTGGCCTGCAACAGCTGGGACACCAGATTCAGGGTATTGCTATTTTGGCAATAGAATTTCACCCTACAACAAAACAAATGTTTTTGCGGACACTATGAATCTTGGCCAGCCACAGCTGAAACCACTGATTTATGGTATTGCTATTTTGGCATTTGAATTTCACCCCAGAACAAAATATATGTTTTTGCGGACACTATGAAACTTGGCCTTCAACAGCTGGGACACCAGACTCAGGGTTTTGCTATTTTGGCAGTTGAATTTCACCCCACAACAAAATATATGTTTTTGCGGACACTATGAAACTTGGCCTGCAACAGCTGGGACACCAGATTCAGGGTATTGCTATTTTGGCAATTGAATTTCACCCCACAACAAAATATATGTTTTTGAGGACGCTATGAAACTTGGCCTGCAACAGCTGGGACATCAGATTTAGGGTATTGCTATTTTGGCTATTGAATTTCACCCCAGAACAAAACAAATGTTTTTGCGGACTCTATGAAACTTGGCCTGCAAAAGCTGGGACACCAGATTCAGGGTATTTCTATTTTGGCAATTGAATTTTACCCCACAACAAAATATATTATTTTGGCGGACACTATGAATCTTGGCCTGCAACAGCTGGGACACCAGATTCAGGGTATTGCTATTTTGGCAATTGAATTTCACCCCAGAACAAAATATATGTTTTGGCAGACACTATGAATACTTGGCCAGCCACAGCTGAAACCACCAGATTTATGGTATTGCTATTTTGGCAATTGAATTTCACCCCAGAACAAAATATATGTTTTGGCGGACACTATGAATCTTGGCCTGCAACAGCTGGGACACCAGATTCAGGGTATTGCTATTTTGGCAATTGAATTTCACCCCAGAACAAAATATATGTTTTTGCGGACACTATGAATCTTGGCCTGCAACAGCTGGGACACCAGATTCAGGGTATTGCTATTTTGGCAATTGAATTTCACCCCAGAACAAAATATATGTTTTGGCGGACACTATGAATCTTGGCCTGCAACAGCTGGGACCACCAGATTCAGGGTATTGCTATTTTGGCAATTGAATTTCACCCCAGAACAAAATATATGTTTTGGCGGACACTATGAATCTTGGCCTGCAACAGCTGGGACACCAGATTCAGGGTATTGCTATTTTGGCAATTGAATTTCACCCCAGAACAAAATATATGTTTTGGCGGACACTATGAAACTTGGCCTGCAACAGCTGGGACACCAGATTCAGAGTATTGCTATTTTGGCAATTGAATTTCACCCCAGAACAAAATATATGTTTTGGCGGACACTATGAATACTTGGCCAGCCACAGCTGAAACCACCAGATTTATGGTATTGCTATTTTGGCAATTGAATTTCACCCCAGAACAAAATATATGTTTTTGCGGACACTATGAATCTTGGCCTGCAACAGCTGGGACACCAGATTCAGGGTATTGCTATTTTGGCAATTGAATTTCACCCCAGAACAAAATATATGTTTTTGCGGACACTATGAATCTTGGCCTGCAACAGCTGGGACACCAGATTCAGGGTATTGCTATTTTGGCAATTGAATTTCACCCCAGAACAAAATATATGTTTTGGCGGACACTATGAATCTTGGCCTGCAACAGCTGGGACACCAGATTCAGGGTATTGCTATTTTGGCAATTGAATTTCACCCCAGAACAAAATATATGTTTTTGCGGACACTATGAATCTTGGCCTGCAACAGCTGGGACACCAGATTCAGGGTATTGCTATTTTGGCAATTGAATTTCACCCCAGAACAAAATATATGTTTTTGCGGACACTATGAATCTTGGCCTGCAACAGCTGGGACACCAGATTCAGGGTATTGCTATTTTGGCAATTGAATTTCACTCCAGAACAAAATATATGTTTTGGCGGACACTATGAATCTTGGCCTGCAACAGCTGGGACACCAGATTCAGGGTTATTGCTATTTTGGCAATTGAATTTCACCCCAGAACAAAATATATGTTTTGGCGGACACTATGAATCTTGGCCTGCAACAGCTGGGACACCAGATTCAGGGTATTGCTATTTTGGCAATTGAATTTCACCCCAGAACAAAATATATGTTTTGGAGGACACTATGAAACTTGGCCTGCAACAGCTGGGACATCAGATTTAGGGTATTGCTATTTTGGCAATTGAATTTCACCCCAGAACAAAATATATGTTTTGGCGGAAACTATGAATTTAGGCCTGCAACAGCTGGGACACCAGATTCAGTGTATTGCTATTTTGGCAATTGAATTTCACCCCAGAACAAAATATATATTTTGGCGGACACTATGAATCTTGGCCTGCAACAGCTGGGACACCAGATTCAGGGTATTGCTATTTTGGCAATTGAATTTCACCCCAGAACAAAATATATGTTTTGGCAGACACTATTATAGTATGCCAGCCACAGCTGAAA